>JAVQJL010020248.1:0-22513 GCA_036024295.1 Nannoperca obscura | reverse complement strand
AAAAAGTATGCACTTTCCACATGTGGCGGGAGTGGGACCTTATATTGTAAGATTTAAGAATATAGACTGACTACGCCACCCTGGGAAATACTCACAATTTCACAATATTAGACAGACTACGATAAAAAGGGCACACGGGTTCATTCACTAATGAAAGTCAAAGACGTGATGTTTCTAACATCAAAACTACACCGTTTTATTCAATGTTCACAAGTAGCAGGAACCAGAAAGAAACAGAAAGAAAATGTTTTGGCATTAGAATTGTTTGGGCAGCATGAGAGCCCCTTACATCCTTTACAGATCTGCATGATTCACGTGGGTCACATTTTCAGATCAGATAAATCCGGTAAAATCACATCCCTAATTAAAACAATTTCCAACATTCTCCCAGGGAGCTGATAAGTAGAATGATAAAGATGTTTCACAGATCTAAGCAAGGATTCTTTGTCTTGCTTCTGGGCATCAGGAGGGTAGTAAGTAAAGGAGGGACAGCATTCTTTGTTCAGCATCTATATCATCAACATGATATCATAGACTTTTCTACTAGGTCAAGTTTTAAAACTAGAAGGCATCTTGAATGTGGAGGAGAGAGAAGAGAGTTTCTTTTTCACTTCCTCTCAAACCTTGTGTTGTCTATACAGCTTCTCCAACCCCAAGGCTTCCAATAACTGCAGTCACTGTTGACACAAAAATTGAAAAACACTTTGAGGAACCATATGGAGCCCAAAAAATTTTCCTCAGAGAATCTTTTCATGTTGGCGGTTCAGGCGGAAATGGATTCGCAGATTACAACAAAAGTGGAACCCTGGAAGGAGCTGTGAGTAATACCTTCATAAAGGTTTCATGAATTCTGATGGAAGGGTACTCACTTGAGCAGCTTTAACATACAGAGGTTCATCAAGACAATCCTAAAAAGGAAAGCCGAGAAAGACATACTTGAATGAATGGGAAACAACATCAATATTGTAACTTATTTAACATGCAGGCTGACCATTGAATCACAGTAAAGAGGACCAATTTCCTAAAGTCCCCTTGTGTTGGACAACCAAGGACAGTGGTAACAGTTGTATCTAAAGTAAAACCTTTTTCAGTTTTCTTTATCTAATCGTTAATCTTTGTCCATGTGTGTGTCCTTCTTCTTTCAGCAATCTTCTTAGCAATACCTTTCCAATCCCTTTCTATCTTGCTTTGGTCTTTTCAATCTGCCTCATGTTGCAATTTGCTTTTCAGCAGCTAATCTTTTCTATTTTCTTCTCTCCACCCTGTTGTCTCTCAGCTCCATGTGGTGCCCACGATAAAGACAGTTCAGAAGCTAACAGCAGAAGGCTGGTGCAGTGTAACTCCTGAGTCACCTGTGTCTGCTGACCTCTGTTGTAATGTTACTGTTTCAAGCTGAAGGCTTTGCAACTCCTTTTGTGTGAATGGGAGTAGTAACTCTGTAATGTTTATTGTAATTGTCTGTGGAAATCAAGGCCTGTTTCCCCCCGTCTTCTAAGGGTGCCCTCACCCAAGGCACTTAACCCCTGTTTTTCCTATGGAGCAACTCAATGGCTTTAATTAGTTTTAGTTTTGCCCTGACTTGGGCCTTGGGGGCAGAACTTCCTCTCAGTCCTCTTTCACTAGGACTGCCATTGAGCCATAAACAACCTGGGAGGTTCTGCCTTGAGGAGCAGTATGAACATCAATTAGCAATCTCTTGGAACTGAAATTCCCATTGGGGACTGTGTTGGACATATCCCTGTCACTTTCCAGCTTCAGTTTTAACAATGTTCTGACCACCTGCTGCATGTTCCAGAAGCTGCTGTAAGAGAATCTTTGATTTATTAGAAATGATAAAATGCTCATCTCAGTCACCTTTCATTTCTACCCTGTCTTACAGAAGTAAACCGTATGAGCAGGAGCAAGGGTTGTTGGGTTTTTTCCCCCCTGGGTTTTGCCACTTAGGCGACACATAGGTTGGCCTACTCTCTCTGGTTGAGCTTGAGCTTTTCGGAGACCGAGAGAAAGATGTGTCAACACTATCAAGATTTAAAATACAACTTAAATTCCTAATAACAAATCTATATTTTAAATCATGGGTGACAATCTGTAATTATGGGATTCTCATAAAAATACACTAGAGCTTAACATCAATCACACATATTATAAGGCAGTACTCTTTGTAGTACATATACAAGTAACCCATTCTCTATATACTATTAGGTCCTATGTGAATGTGATTTTAAGTGGGCTTAGTAAATGTATACACTACCATAACATTACATGTTTTATATGTAACCTGTTAACTTAACTGCAACAGGCTGTGATTACTTATGTACATGTGATTTCTTAGTTTTTTATTTTTAATAAATTTGCAAAAAAAAAAAATATGTTTTTCACGTTGTCATTGTGGGGTATTGTGTGTAGAATTTTGAGTTCTGAGTCCTCCATCGATCCAGTGACCATATCCCTGACACTATTTGTAGTAAATGGGCTCAAACAGGCAAATCGCTAGTGTAACGTGCCGGTTCGTGGTGTAGTGGTTGAATTACTCTTATCGAAAAAATAACAGCCGGAAGGAGACGGAGTATTTTATTAACAGCCAACTTTACTCTCCAGGCTTCAACTAGCCCCCTTCAAACTAATACACATTCTTGTCTTTTGCTTTCCAGTCTCCCGTCACTAAATGTAACCAATCAGAAGCTAGGATAAAGACTTACTTGGGTAAATGCACTGAAACCTAAGGCTGCACATTCACCACAGTATTCTAGCAGTCTAGAAGATTATTTAATCACGTAAATAATTGTAAACAATATGTAAATAATTAACTGTGTAAACGTTGTAAATATATTCTTAGCAAATAATCATAACCATGGCTTATCCTAAACACCAATCAACTTATTGCATGACTCTTACACTAGTATAGTCCTTTAAGGGCAACAAAGTCATATTACGCTCAATTGCTAACAATGAATGGATTTACAGACTTCAGAAAATGAAATTTAAATAAGGTTAAATAAGGTTTAGCAATGTTTTTGTATGAAACGAGCTGTTTCTCTGTAAATCTCTCTAAATCCATAATTCTTTGTTTGTGTTTCACTGTGGTAACATTTATCTCACCAGATGAACTCCTAAAAACAGAAGTAGTTATGTTTCCAAGTTATTGTAATGAAGAAGGATTACCAACATAATTAGAGTTAAATCTGCCACAGCTTGTTTACATTTTTAGTGCCATTGTTTCTGTTCTGCAGAATGTTTGTTGAATATTTAATGTATCCTGCAGAACACACATATACACACACAATGATGTTAATCTGAGCTTTGTACCATATGGGACTCTAGACTCTTACATTTTTGCTCTTACATTTTTGCTGCAACTGACCCCGAGTGACAGTTTCATAAATGTTTGGTCTCATTCTGTAGTTTTGGCCAACTTTCAGTCTGTCAGTTTGTGGATTGCTTTTAATATAACCAAAAAAATCATCTCAAGTAGCCTAACAACCTGCAATTAAGCTACAGTTTCCAAGCTACTCAACACATGAAAGCAAAACACTGAGTCTATGATACAGATGCTGTTGGTCTACCTAAAGTATAATAAAATAAGAGGTGTAGCTAAAAGAACTTTGTCATTATTTTACAAATGATCAAACCATCATTTTAATTAGAAATTAACAATTAACACGCATTTAATCTCATTAATTAAAGCAAATAATTATTCTCGAAGACAGAAACATTGTAATATACAATAAAAGGTACTTCAATTAAATTATATCATTGTGTATTTTGTAGATATATCAATTATGTGGATTTCTGTTCATTTGTTGAAAAAGTATTTTGAAGATATTGAGACGCAATACTTGGCTGGGTATTGCTCACTTGGTATAGTTATGGACTTAACTTTCTAACTGATAAACAATAATGCAATTAAAAAATTATAATAAGATAATGAGACTGGAAATAGAGAACACGAGAACTCGAGAGTAAAAGTTCAAACTGAACACAAATTAGACTATCAATACAATGATAGTGTTGGATACTATAGCAGGATATTTTTCACAGAATAAGAACATATCAGTAAGCAAAGCACAATACTTGAATATAATGCATGTTCTTCATCAGAAATATCATGAGCAGCAAAGAAAAGTTATTGGCATCTGCAATATTGTTCAATGACAACAAAACAAGGAGGCAAAGTAAGTGGAGGAGGAAGATACAGTCTGTGGGACATGATGCACTGGGGACGGGGGGACTTGGGGGTAATGCAGGGTGATTGCCTCGCTACGAATTGTTAATGGAAGTTCCAGGATGCGGAGGCAGCTGTATATATATAGAAGGGTTCAAAGCTCCTCCGGCCAGATAATTGAATGAAGAGACCATTTCCTCCTTCACTGCTTCTGAGCTTTGAATCTTTGATTTGTGTAATTTGGAAAACTGTTCTTTGTGTTTGTAAGTATGAGTATCTAAACACATGTACATACATGTGAGATTTAACAGAATAAATATCTAATGATCATGGCCATATTTATTCTTCAACCTGCATTTTGGGGTCATGGAGGTCCTCACTGCATTCCTCAAGTTTGTTCCAAGTGTTCTTATTGTGGACACATCATTACTAAATGATAAACAGTAAGAATCAGAAGATCACAGCACAATATTCTCAGCATCCAGCTAGTCGCCAGTATCCCCCAATGTTAAACATTTGTTTTACCTTAGAACTTCTGAAGATTACATTCAGTGTAGAAATCCTTAATGGTCAAATACATTTTCCATGAACTCTGATTTTCAGATACTTCTAACACATAAAGTTTGTTCCACGTTATTTACTCCCTCCAGGTTTTTTTTAGGTCAGTATTGCAGCATGTTTATAGAGTCACTGAATACAAATCAGTTTGAGAGGTGAAAAAACAGTAATGAGAGTGTGATTTAAATCTGAGCGTTGTGAGGTTGAGCTTCAGTTTAATCCAGCTGTCTGCATGATAAGGCTTATCCTTTCTGGTCTGATCTTCTCACATCAGAAGCAGGTGCCAACAGTGCAAGGTGAGCAACAGAAAAATAATCAGACATTTTCCAACCAAGTCATAGTTTGTTCACTGACTAGCAGGCTCTTTACATTCTCAGGGGAAAAAATCGAAGCATTACAACCACTGAAAAGATTATTGCATGAATCAGATATACTGAGGGGAATGCAGAAAATTTGATAAAACAGATGCTAATAATGGTTGACCATCAGAGGTGATGAGCAGAGCTGTCCCATGCTAACTTCATACTGCACGTATAAAGTTAGCTAGCGAGCCAGTTTTGATAATGAATAAGGTAGTGAGTAACTTGGTGAGAGAGCTATAATGCTAACCTGCTACCAGGCCAACCCCCTGTAAGCAAACTAACTAACTAGCAACTTTCAACAACTTTTTGTCCTCAAAGTTCATCCTGAGTGCTGAAGTGCACTGAAGGTACAGCCACCAACATCATTCAGTGCAAGACTCCATCCAGCAAGCTGCACCACAGAGCGCCACAGGAAGTCATTCGGCCTGTGGAAATCAAATCTTTCAACTCCTCCCTCAGTGTCAGATCCGCTGACTCAATAGACCCTTGGACTTATTTCACCTCTGTCCACAGCTATAAGCTCATCATTTATTAATAATGTAAATTTTCAACTGTGCAATAGTGACTTACCTGTACAGTAACTTTGTGCAATTATTCAACTGTGAAATACTGATACACTCTATACTATTATTGCATTTTAACACATTTATAGATCCCATTTCTCAGCATTATTATTATTTACACTTTTTTATATATTGTAGTATGATGCACATTCTACATATATTATTTGTATTATAGAAGAATGCACATGTTTTTACATCCTTTTTATTATCTTATTGTCTAGATATTATAATTTTATTATACATGTATATTTTTATTCTCAAATGGGAGCAACTGTAACATGACCAATTTCCACTCGGGGATCAATAAATTATTTCTGATTCTGATTGATGAGACTAGCTTGTTGACTGTGATAGTAGTGTATACTGCCACCGTTAATAGACTTCACAAACCAAACACAACTGCTGAAACGAGTGATCGGCTGAAAACAGCTCTCTTGCTTTCTAGCCAGTAAGCCTGCTTGCTGCCAGCTGGTGGGTAAATCCACTTAGTAGTGCACTGGGCTGGGTCTGTTATGGACATTGATGTGTTCAAATGTTCAAATGTCTGCATGTTTTTCACACATAATCTTTGCACATCCCTTGTATATGTATATATTTTAGACCCCTTAAATGTACTTACATTTTTTTCCACATGTTGAGCAATTGTAAATGACAGAATTACAGTTCTAAAGACCATCATCTTATCACAATTTACAATTACAGAATAAGGTCACAGCCATTAGGGAATACCGTTTCCATGAAGGGGTACTTGGTTTGCAACAATGTTTAGATAAGTGGTACGTGTCAAAGTAACATCCACATGAATGGCAGGACCCAAGGTTTCCCAGCAGAACATTGCCCAAAGCATCACACTGCCTCTGCCAGCTTGCCTTCTTCCCATAGTGCAGGCCACCTTCTTCCATTGCTCCGTGGTCAATTTCTGATGCTCATGTATCCATTGTAGGTGCTTTTAGTGGTGGACAGGGGTCAGCATGTGCAACATGACTGTTCTGTGGCTGTGCCGCCTCATATGCAACAAACTGTGATGCACTGTGTGTTCTGACACCTTTCTATCAGAACCACCATTAACTGTTTCAGCAATGTGAGCCACAGTAGCTCTTCTGTTGGATCAGACCACACGGGCCAGCCTTCCCCACTTGCATCAGTGAACCTTGGGCGCCCATGACCCTGTCGTCAGTTCACATGTCCCTTCCTTGGACCACTTTTTGTAAGAACTGACCACTGCAGACCGGGAACAACCCACAAGAAGGAGATGCTCTGATACAGTCGTCTAACCATCACAATTTGACGCTTGCTCACATCATTACAGTTGCCCATTTTTTCTGCTTCGAGGACAAGATGTTCACTTGCTGCCTAATATATCCCACCCACTGACAGGTGCCATTGTAACGAGACAATCAGTGTTCTTCACTTCACCTGTCAGAGGTCATAATGTTATGGCTGATCGGTGTAAATCTTTGCAGCTTTAAAGTTATTTCATGCCAAATTATTCCCACTCCCACAGCAGCCTTACCTGTCCAAGGCGATGCAACAAAGGTGCAGTATGGATGCAGTGGTCAGCAGGACGTCCAGCGAGGTCCGGACCAAACAGAAGGTCTCGCCGTAGATCCAATGCTGGTGGACTAGCTCGATGGCACCAAATGGCATCACCAGCACCGACACCAGCAAGTCAGCGAACGCCAGAGACACAATAAAGTAGTTGGTCTTTATTTTCCTAAAAGAGTGAAAGAATGAAAGAGAAAAGATTACATTTAGATATCTGTAATCCTTCTTGTATAACACCATGTCTTGTGATCAAATCGGAAAAAAAATCTGAATTCAAGTGGAATAGATGTACTATATACTGCTGCTTTTTTGTTTAATTTGAAACAAGACTTATACATATATATATATATATATATATATAAGGTTTAGTTTTAAATTTTGTTTTTAAATGTCCAAATGCTGGTTGGGACTGAAAAAAAAGAGAGATTGGCAGCTGTATGAAAATAACTATTATACTGTAGAGAAGCAGCAACCAATAACTGCCGTATTGTTTTTGTAAAAACTAAAATATTAAGTGTTTATTTTGTGGAGGGCTGGTGATAGAGAGATCCATGAAAAGCAAGTATTGAGACACAACGGAACAACTGAAATCGTGAAAACTAAACACAAAGAACAGCAGTTGAATTTTCCAGGAAATTGATTAACAAGGATAGTGATGTATTGTAAAGATCAAGCTAAATGGTCAACTTTCAATTAAAACAACCTACCTGACAATTAACACAAGGTTTATGTCTTTTTTTCCATTCAGGAAAGAATATAGTGTAAGTAAAATTCAAATGTATTACTTAATTGTAATACATTTGAATTTTACTTACACTATAATATGTTTGTTTACTTCTGTTCTTACTACTACTTAACTGATATTGAAGCACCATTGTATTACAAAAAAATATTTTTGCTTTATTCCAAATT
The DNA here is from genome assembly GCA_036024295.1 of Nannoperca obscura. Taxonomy (NCBI): domain Eukaryota; kingdom Metazoa; phylum Chordata; class Actinopteri; order Centrarchiformes; family Percichthyidae; genus Nannoperca; species Nannoperca obscura. Next base: position 14,411 of record JAVQJL010020248.1, on the reverse strand, counting down.
TGTTTAGTTGTGTTCCACTGCCAGCTGACTCCAGAGTCAGCTCCATTTGCTTATGAAGACTGTGTGGAAAATGTGGTTGAAAGCTCCAAAAAGCGGCATACAATGATATTTCAGACAATAATGCTCGTTCAAAAACAGCCCTTTGAAGGCCAGCTCCATAAAGAAATGGTGTGGTATTCATATTGTAGGTTGGTAGAACTTGGCGGGCCTGCAAAGAGCCCTGGCCTCAACACAATCCAACATGTTAGGGATGAACTCAACCCAACATCAGTTGAACCTCACTAAAGCTGCTTGAGCTGAATGGGAGCCAATCTGCAGCCAGGTTGGACAATCTTGTGGAAAGCCTGAAACCAGAAAAGTGGAAGCTGCTGCAGCTGCATATTAATGTCTCTTGATTTTGGTACACCATATTTTTTGAAGTCCCTTAATTTTGTGTGTGTAGTTGTAAGCTAGCTGTTAGCATTGTTTGTACACTGTGTCACAAACAAAGGCAAGGTTATGTAGGTCTACATATAGTACAATCCATATAATGAGGCACTCTCAGTGCAGACACGGAAGGGCACATTTTACTTAACATCACGTATGTTTGCCAGTGTGAATTCTTTTGTTGGTTAGGGTGTTGTGATGTAACTGAATTAGTCGCTCAGTGCCACAGGTGGAGGCTGGTGTGCTGTTCCTGTCACTTATGAGCTCCTCACATTGTCGGAACAAGACAACGGGCTGGTAGCCCTAGGTACTGTGTTTCCTGCCTGTCCCTGAAGAAGAGAAACTGAACAATCCCCCTGAGCATAATCCCAAAATAATCACTGCATCAGAGTGACATGACCTGCAGAGGACTGGACCATGCCAGGCACATGATGTTGTAAAGTCACACAAACAAACACACAAAGTCAAATTAATAACCTATTTATTATTTAACCTATTTAGTCTGTCTTTTTTGTAGTGTTTTATTATTTTATGGTTTTATTATTTACTATTTACTGCCGATTATTATTATTTATTTTTTTCCATTTTATTTTGTTTACATTTTACTATTATCTATTTACTTTGTACAGTATTTTATCATCTTATTCTTTATAGTTATTTGCTTGTATTATCTTTAATTATGCTTTTAGTTGTTTTGGTGTGTATTAATCTAAAAGTTTTTTACATCCTACATTTTGTCAATCACGTGTAAAGCACTTTGAATTACATTTGAGTTGTTTGAAAGGTGCTATATAAATACACATCATTGATTGATTGATTTGCTACAAATGGACAACACAGCTTCATGTTGTTGTTTGGAGATTTGGACACATTTTGGATAGGTTTTTTGACTATTTAGGTCAGTGCTTCTCAACCTTTTTTGGGCCAGTGCCCCCCTATCCATTATCCAGGTCTCTTAACACTCCCCATCCAATAAAATGTAGGCAAATTGTCTTTCCTGAATATTACTGTTGATTATTTTTCTGTGTTATATCATTAAAAAAGCATGTGAATGAATGCCAAATAATAATGATTTGTATTATGATTATTAATATAATGTATTATATTTATACAATATTTAGCAATGAATGTATGTATTATTATTATCATTATTATTATCATTATTATTATTATTATTATTATTATTATTATGTGTTATATATTTTTAAAAGAATGTCACTGAATGCCAAATAACTAAAATAATAAATATAATTAGTTTCCCAGCAGCCTAGGCCTCGTTGTGACACTGGATGTCGACACGATGCTCCTGGATAGTGGGCTCACATTCAGGCAGGGTCGCCTAAAAGGGCTGCACCACTCATCCATGTCAGCCTTAACCGTCATCAGGTGGTCGTGTAAATTAGGAGGTGGTAATCGGTAAGAGCCTCAGACACCTGTAATGAGTGTAACCACCAAATTGTTCTTGTGCATATTTTTTGACTATTCAATTTTTAACTGGTTATTTTATTGCTAATTAGTCTACTAATAAATGTGTCTTTTTTTATAATGCACATACATGACTTCATGTCCAACACGTAACCTTTTGGCATTAAAGACAGCAGAATGTATTCAGCAGATTTTTGAATGAAGTTTGGTCTCACTTTTTTTGTGCTATTCCAGAAAAATTAAACTTGTTCCCATGTTTTGGGTTTTTATATTCCTTTTATTCATAGACTTGTTAAAGATGTTTAATTAAGACTTAAACTTCACAACGAGATGAAACCAAAGTCAAGAGTCATGTGTGCATTGTGCAAACAGGCAGGTTTCCTTTATTTGAAAGTAGTTGCAAGTCCCTCCCACAACGATATTCTCTGAATGCCCCCAGGTGGGCGGTACCACAAATCTAGCCCTTCACTAGTGGTGTTGGTGGATGTTAGTACATTACATTACATTACATACACTTGAATTTTGGTAATGTAAAATATTTAGAATTCACGAAATAGTAGGTTCACTATGAAACAACAATAATCTGCAATTTAACAGTACACTTGTCCACTTGAATTTAAACCATTTATCATGGTTCTCTACTTTAGAGACGGTTTCACTTCAAGGCGTTAAAGTAAATTTAGCAATCAAAGACAAACAGAGGCACACAAGGAAAGGTTCAGGTTAAGGTTTGTCTTCCCATGCCACCAAATAAAATCAAATATTGGTCCCATTACTCAGGAAACAATAGATTTCAAAAGAACAGGACCACAACAAGAAAACAGAAAGGGAAAAGGAAACATCCATCTTCCCATTCGGTGGAGTATGAGGAGGAAGACAGGGAGAGATGGTCAATTGTGAAATTGAAAAAGTTGAGAAAAGAAATGAAATAAGGAAAAACCACACAGAGAGAAAGAGATTAAGATAGATTCATTTTGCAGATATGTAAAGAGGCCTGCTTGATTGCTGTAACTAACAGCTTGAGAGTCTTTATCCCTTTTCCTTGTGACAAAAGGTGGTTTTCTTTATCAAAGCAATACAGCTGTCACAGACCAGGTCCGTGTTGTTACTACAAAGTATTGCTGAGATTTAAAAAAGACAAACATTACACTAAAATGGACCCTGAGACATATTTTACTTTGATCTACATTCTCTACATCTACATACTACATTAGTCTTTGCATCAGGGTTGTGGTTAATAGCCAGTTCAGGGTGTGACAGTGGTTAGAGTGGTGGTCCTGTAGCCATAAAATCACAGGTTTTAGTCGTCTTACATTGAATGAAAGCTTGAATGTCTTCCTGAAAATGCTGTCTTGTGTCCTTTGTTTGTATTGTTCATACACTTATTTATTAATTTATGTTTTTTAACTCTTCAATAATGTGCATATTTGTATTGTCCATATGTTGTACACATGCTGGGACACATGAGCGTGCAGAACTGCAGAGGGCCAATGGATCAGGTAGAGTTGAAAGGACTGCTCTGGACACCCTCCTTCAGTCTGACACATACAGTCAGAGTGACAATGAGAAAGAAGAGGCCAAGGAGGACCAAAAGATCCAAATTTTGTGAAGTTCAGCTGTACTTTGGAGAGGCCCCAGTCTCTAAAAAGGATGATCCTCTCAAACGGTGGAGCGAAAATGAGGGACGTTTCCCCACGCTCTCAAAGCTAGCTAAATCTGGCATCCCTGCAACCTCCACCCCATCGGAGCAGATTTTCTCCACAGCAGGGAACATCTGCTCTCAAAAGAGAGCCTTTCTCCAGAACATGTAGAAATGCTAACTTTCCTGGCTATGAACAAGAGCCTTGTGCAGATTGGGATTATATAGAGTCAGAGTGTAGTAAAGTTGAATACAGTTGTAAGCACTGAGCACAAAATGCACTTTTGTTATATTTGAGTGAAACCAAAACTTAATTTTTGTGGATAATTTCTTTTTAGTTTCAGGTGCCTACCTCATTTTATTTTGTAGCACTATTCAATACTTTAAATTGTTTGATGCCAAATGAAGCAAAGAAAAACCTTCACAGGTATTTATTTTTGTTTTTTTAGCCCAGTGCTTGTTTTCTTTCTTTTACTCAGCTGTTCAAACTCTATGCTATATTTAAAGATTTGTTTACTGCCTGAGAAGAGTGAAACAGGTATTTCTTTTTGTTGATATTTTGTATCCTTACTTCAGTGAAACTATACATAGTGCAGCTAAAAATGTTAAAGGCCAGAGTTGTGCCTTCATTTTATTTTGCACATAAAAAATGTCTGAAATGCTGCTACAAGCTGCAAAGTTCATTAAAGGTTGAATGGACAGTCATCTTAATTGTCTTTACTTTTTTGTTAGCACATACCTTAAACACTTTAAGCTGGAAGCTAATAATGTTTATATAAGAGCAGCTGCATTCTGGTGTGGTAAGTGGAAATTTACATATATTCGATTAGTCGATTAATCAAAAAAAATAATCGTCGACTAGTCGACCATCGAAATAATTTTTCCATTTTCTTATCAAGTTGCTAAACATTTGCATTCACAGACGAACCAGCGCTTCAGTGAGGAAGTTGGTTAGTCACTTGGCCTAGCATGTTCTCCATGCTCTCTGCAGTGTGTATGGTCTGCAGTCTATAAATAGCTTCAGTAAGAGCGGATGGCTGTGAGGGTTTTCCATCTGCCCATCACTAACCCAAACAGCCCCTTAAAACAGGCTGTTGGTGCTGGAAACACCAGCTGTCTGCTACACCCACTGCATGGGTTGCATGCGTGAATCATATTGGACATGCACACACTTATGCTCTCACACACACACTTGAAAAGCACATATGAACAAAAGCAAACACAAGCACATACACATACTGTATGCACACACATACTGTAGATGAATAACCACATAGTTATATACATATATACTGTAGGCTCAAACACACATACAGAACACACACACACACAGCAGTGTTGGCAGTAATTCAGAACAGTTTAGAAACCATTAAAATGCTCAGAGGGGTAGGCATCGTGTTATGTTAAGTTAGGTTGACATCGTGTTTAGCTTAAAGTGCTAAGAACTTTATCAAAAGTGATTCTGTTATTATAGTTTGGTGTAATTTACAGATGCACATGGTGTCAGTACTGTATAATAGGAAAAGTAGAGGAGATATGAAAGCATTTAACAGGAAAATACAGCAAAGAGGAGAGGAGGGATGAAACCACCAGAAATGAAGTAAATGTCCCATTAAATGATATGCACAGGCACACATTTGTTCACACAAAAGGAATGCAAATAAAAAATCCTTCATTACAAATTGGGAAAGTAGCATAGCTAGAAAGAGGATGGTGACATTTTTTTTGACATTTTTTATGAAGTTAATTACTGTGGTTACAGCTGAACAAGGATCCAGCTAGGTATAATGATGCTGAAACATTGTCCATAAGCATTGGGAATTTAGTTACTGTGTTTATCTTATGTAAACTTTTTGTTTGGCTGGTTGGGTCTTCTCCAGCTGGTGAAATGTCAAGGCTAAAAACCATGCAAGTCAAATGGCCATGGGGAAGTAACAACAAAACAACTCCACTGCCAGTGAAAAGGAATTAAGTTAATATTTCTGTTTTTGTCAGATGTTGCCTGGGTAGGTAAATGCCCCTGTAATACGACAGCATTTAATAGCAATGCTAAAGCAAAACTTTCTTAATTCCTTTAAAGCCACTATGAGTAGATATTTTATGTAAAAAATATAATATTATGGATATATTTATGCATGTCATTATAACATTTACTAAATCACTAAAATGGGATTTCTTTCAATTTTGTAGAAAAATAAGATAATACCAGTTTTGACATCATGAGGTTGAATCAAAAGGAGTAAAAGGTCTGCAATACCACAGTGCCACCACATGATACGCTGACTAGCCGTACCATTATGACCACTGGCAGGTGAAATGAAGAACACTGATTATCTCGTGGCACCTGTCACCTGTGACCTCTTGTGGGGTCTGCAGTGGTCAGTTCCTAACAAAAGTGGACCAAGGAAGGAAAACCTAAACATTGTTACAGACAAAGTACACCCCTTCATGGAAACTGTATTCCCTAATGGCAGTGGCCTCTTCCAGCAGGATAACGGTCCCTGTCACACTGCAAAAATGCTTCAGGAATGGTTTGAGGAACATGACGAGTTTGAGGTGTTGACTTGGCCTCCAAAATTCTCAGATCTCGATCCAACCGAGCATCTTTGGGATGTGCTAGACAAATAGGTCTGATCAATGGAGGCCCCACCTCACAACTTATCTCTGCTGCTAACATCTTGGTGCCAGATACTACAGCACACAGTCAGAGCTCTAGTGGAGTCCAGATACCACAGTGCACCTTCAGAGCTCTAGTGGAGTCCAGATACCACAGTGCACCTTCAGAGGTCTAGTGGAGTCCAGATACCACAGCGCACCTTCAGAGCTCTAGTGGAGTCCAGATACCACAGCGCACCTTCAGAGCTCTAGTGGAGTCCAGATACCACAGTGCACCTTCAGAGGTCTAGTGGAGTCCAGATACCACAGCACACCTTCAGAGGTCTAGTGGAGTCCAGGCCTACACTGGTCAGGGCTGTTATGGCAGCAAACGGGAGACCTCCATAATATTAGGCAGGTTATAATGTTATGGCTGATCAATATATATTCATACAATATATGTATATGAGATACAAAATGGCAAAATCTGTGGGGTATTTACATCGAAATCCGGTGAACGGTGTAGGAATTACAACGGTTTCTATATGTGCCTCCCACTTTTTAAGGGACCAAAAGTAATGGGACAAACTAAACAATCAAAAATCTAACTTTCACTTTTTAATACTTGGTTGCAAATCCTTTGCAGTCAATTACAGCCTGAAGTTTAAGCGCATCTTGTTCGTTTCATTTCAAATCCATTGTGGTGGTGTATAGAGCCAAAAAGATGAGAATTGTGTCGATGTCCCAATACTTATGGACCTGACTGTATTCACATCATGTTTTCCACATGGTTTTATCACAGAGAAAAGTACTTCATAGATTCTCCTAGACATCTATAGTTCTCATAGATACCCGGAAGTAACAATAACCTTACTATATCTAAATCTGTGCCGCTGCCGTAATAAGTTATTTCAAGTTATGTCATTCTAAAACTTAAGACTTTTTTAGGATTCTTTAGAAATCTTGAGTGTCCAAGTTGTTTGAATTCAACTGTTTATTTTCAGATTTAAAAATCAAACTACTCAAAGCTGACTGGTAAAATTTAGAAAGACTAGCTGTAAATTTAGTAGAATTTCAGTAGCAAGTGCTGTTAATGAAGAAATCCACAAATCCTTATGACAAAAAGCACTCCACAGTTCCTTCAGAGATGCTACAATCATGTATCATAGCAAAGTCAAGTATTTACTGGACAAATATGTAATTAAGGAACTGCAACAGGAGGCTGGAGCAAGGGAACAACAACAAGAGAAAGTCAAGGAGCAACAAAAATTATTGAAATAGTTGAAAGACAAATCACTCATCAGATCATGCTGCTATGATAGATTACAGCGTGAAATCTTAAAAGGACTACTCCATTGATTAAGCATTGCACTTTAGATCCTACATTTTCCCATAATGCAATTAATAGCATATTTGTTTAGACCCTCCCTGCTCTGTAGATGCCCACGTCTTTAAAACTCCTCAGCTTCAGTTTTTAACACAGGCTTTCTGTTCTAAATTTGCAGTCCGCACGCCAAAGCTCAGATATGAGCCAACATGACATTGTTGGGGTTATTTTCTCAGACTTTAGAGAATCTCGTCCAGAGCCATAGCGTCATGGTCCCTGAACTTGGTTCCTGTTTTATTTTGGTAGTCTGTGTGCTTGTGTTTGTGTTTTCTTGTGCCTTCCTGTCTTTGTTTGGTTCCCTCCTTGGATTGATTGCACTTGTGTCTGATCCTCTCGTTTGCCTCCCTTATGTATAGTGGTCCCTTCCCTTTGTCGCTTGTTGGATCATTGTCTGCGTCTGCATGCTTTTGTGTCTGCCTGCTGCTTATGGTTTGTACAATTCCCTGTTTTATTTTTTTGGTCTTCATTTTTAAAATAAATCCTTTGTTGGAACTGCCGGTCTGCATTTGGGTCCTTTTCCTGCTGCCTCATGGCAGATCTTGACACAGAGACTGGAAACTGACATTGATGTGTAAAATGAGTCCCCATTTAGATTTTAGTGGGTGGGAGGTGAATAATGGGAGAATCTCAACAGCTGACACAGTGCTCCCTGCAGTCTTCATCAGCACCAACTATCAACCTCAGCACAGTGGCTACACTGAACCCAAACTCTGGCAGTCTCATCCACATACATCTTTTTAAAGTGCCATGAAACGCACCATTAAATACAATTTATTATTATTATTATTATTATTATTATTGCATTTCAGCAGCCTGTAGTACAAATTTGAATCTGATGCCATTGGAGTTCAACAGATTAGCCACTGTGGTGTTTACTGGTACTGAAGCAAAATATCCGCTGTGCTTTGAAAGAAGTACACTACAGTAAATATAACCACATCTGTGTGTTTCTCAGATGTATGAGGAGGCAGAGAGCATCCTGTCCATGTCGCCACAGATGGCCTTGCCTCCACCCTCCTGACACTTGATTCACTCTTCCACTTCTGTCCGATGGCTGACGCTTGACCCTGAACTCAACTTTCTGTGGAGTCCATGCCCATCCATGAACAGTCACTGTGCTCTTAGCCCCACTCACTGCAACCCCACATCGCCTCCAGCCGCTCTCCTCATCGACAACTCACCACACACGAGAGGGGAAGCAACAACTACATCGTGCAGGATTATCCAGCTATGGTTGGTTTTCCTCATCTGAGAGAACACTTGTTGGTTGTGGATTTTTTGCACACGATTGGAGAATATAAATCAGATCTCCATCTGAAGACATCAGACAATCATGATATTTCTCTCTTTATTCAAGTTATTATAGCAGTGTTTAGTACTTTAGTACAGTACATTAGCAGTTTGAGTGCTGGTGATTTCTTTTCATCAGTACACACACTGATAGCAAAGGTTGGTACTGTAGTCACTTGAGTTTGGCTCTGCCTGATGGTGTGTTTCCATTAGTGTATAATCCCCTCAGAATAAGAAACCTTGTGTTTTGGCTCTTTATATCTACAGAGGCAGCAGGTCCTCTGCCACGGAGAGGCACGTCAGGTTTCTGCAAACCAAACACAGGCCTTTTTTTGCTAATTTCGCGACCACCAAAGCTACTTGCTTAAAAAAGGGAGGGAGAGCAGTGGGGTTATCAGTTAGTTGCAGTCTGCACCCTCACCTAAGCCACTAAGTTCTACACATTGATCCTCTAAAGGTTTATGAACATTGGTGAATATATAGTGATTCTTTTTGTACAACAGGTACTTATTCCTTATTAGTACAGCATGATTAATGCTATAACTTTTTATTATTTTGTTGCTACAAAGCAGTTATGTGGTTATTTCAAGTTATGTTTCACAGAAATTTGCACAAAGGAACTTTATCATATAAACGTGGAAATAACATTCTTGAGAAGCACATTAAGAATATAAACAAAGATAAAACAACATTGTGAAAAGGTTGTGTGCCATATTGAGGTTTTAGTCTGGGGTTGATCTGTTGTAATTTTGACCATTTGACATTTCTTGTTTTACTGAATACAATCGAATGAGTCTGAAATGTTTGGAATCTAACAGAAAATGTGCTCAAAGCATAAAATGTGTGGATAGAGTGTTAAGTCAAAGGCAATTGGATTTTGCCTCTCAGTCAAGAGGCCGTATCGGTTCAGCTGACTGGTGAAGAGTCCCAGGTATTTAACCATGACACGCAGGTCACATGACAGTAGATTCACCAGTGTCAGCCACCGGCTCAGAAATGTGGATGAAACCAAAGTCCAGGAAATACAAACCTTCACAGAACAAGTCAGCTCAGTGGACAGAAACAAACATCCTTCTTGCACAGGAAGTCACAAAAAACAATAGACATGGAGCCGTGATAGATTTGTGCCTGCTACCCAGGCTGGTTACTCATAATGATTAATAAAATATGTATTATTTATTACATAGTTGGCTGAAAAGATTAAAAGATTAGTTCATGTTGATAAGTCAGATTCCAGATCAATAAAGTAAAAATCAGCTGCTTGAAAGAGCAAGCTAATATTCTTCTGCTACACACAGTAAACTGTTTGAGCAAGCTGTAAGAGAACTCTGTACATTACGTTGAACCTAATATGGTCTTTTTCATCTGATGTCTGTGGTGTATGTGATATTGTCAGGCCACATGACTGCCTCAAAGATGTGTGTTCCAACTTTGTGAAATGTACAGCAGTCTTTGTGAACAGATCAGGACCCAGGACTTGTATTTAATATAACCAGTAAGAGCAACCGGAAGTTAAGAGACAGGAAAAGGAACAAAGTGTCTGGCAGCATAGCGTCAATACACCTATACAGATCAATTAACAATAAGCTAATATCGCCAATTTATCAGTCTAGGTCTAATGTAAACATGTTGTTGAAGGTCTTAAAGTAGATTCAATAAATCAAATTACAAACAGATTGCTTCACAGTGAAAATGGGGCTCTGGGTCAGTTGACTTTGTCTTTGTGGTCTGAATTCTTGAGCAATCTATGTTCACTTGAAGGACAGAAGACACTCCTTAAGGACAGCAGCAGAGAAGATTAACTGGTTTAAAAGGGGAGGCCATTGATGACACTTATCAGCTACTTAAAATGTGCTCCTTACTTCCCTTCCCAGGTATTTCAAATGTTGCGACACTGATTATATGAGATGATTCAGGTTCACAGCCTGGGACTCTGCACCTGTCAGTAGTCTAAAACAGGAAGTCCAGTTGCCTTTACGCCAATATTTTATCAAATGTATGGTTCACCCAAGAACTGCATTAACCAGTTTATACATTTTTTTTTTTCATGATGTCAAGTTTCATGACAGTGGCCCTCTCACCTTTTAGCCAGTTTTATCCTCAGTAGAAAAGTGTCAATCTGAAACTTGCTGACATGGCACTGGTGCTCTCCACCCCTGAGAGAGATATATATCTGCTATATATACATATCTGATATAAATATTGTGTGTGTGTGTGTGTGTGTGTGTGTGTGTGTGTGTGCGTGTATATCATGACAAGACATGACTTGTGTCTTGTCATATCTTGAGGTTTTAAAGTAATTGAGCGTTAATGTTAGTTTGACTAGTTAATGATAGCTAATGTTTACTTTAGCATTAACTAGCATGAACAGCTTTAGCATTAACAGCTTGGTAAAAAAAAAAGGATCTTAGAAGACCATCTCTAACTCTGAGTGATTTGACAAGTTTGAATTATATTCACTGTGTAGAGAGCTTTGGAGGTCCATGACAAGCTGTACATCATACAGTGGAGAAAACAACCTGGCTACTTAAAGGGATCATCTGTGATCAATTAGACTATATTTCTTAATTAAGGAGATTAAATGGTTTGTATGTACAAATGTAAATGTACAAAAAAATGATTCCAAAATTTCACCCATTCACATTAATAAAAATTGCTCACTGAGCATATACACCCAGGTTCCATAGCTTCTTCCAAAGTTCTGCGTTGTGCAGCCCGCTGCACATGCTCATTAATGTTCCTCCTGCAGCCCCTTCTGTGCACTCCCGCTCAGCCCATAGACTTTACATTGGGTCACACACTTTAACATAGCTTTTTCTATGCTTTTTTACCAATATTAAACCTTCATGGATAAAATTAAAGGACGGAAGAAAGTCTGTTCTTTCATTTGTGCATGTGCTACTTCACATACCTTTATATTAAGTGACATATGACTGACATGTCTGTTCCATATTCTTTTACAGCTGTGTACTGTAAGTCATTGATTGTAAAAGGGATATGTGAGGCCAAAGATAATGACAAAGAAATCGTTGCCATGATCAGTTACAGCCATGTTGCACTGCATTCCTTAAATAAAGCACAAAATTGTAATACACTGCATAATTACTGACACAAAAAATGGTATTTGTCTCAAAAGTACAATGGCTTTGTGTGCACAAAACCCAAATAAATAAATAAAAACTGACTCAAAATGTGAGCATTATAACTTCATGTTAACATTATTTGTAATTAAGACCTGATCATAGCCTTTTACAAGGTTCGTATTTTCTACCAAATTATTCCAGTAATACTACTGTAGAAACAGAAACTGTATACAGTGGTAGAGAGCACATCCTTTTGATCTAGATTCAGGAGAACATTTGCTTTAGTAAAGGCTTCTGGATCAGTCAAGTCGTCTTGTTTGAGGATATTTTACGATGGCACCGCGGAGAGACTGTGATGTACGAGCCCACAGGCAGCTTGTGAAGGTATCATAGGTGCACCTGCGTCTGAAGGACGCTGGCTTAGAGACGCATTCTGATTGGCGCACTTTGATTAGAGGCGGGAGCTCTCTTTGGAGCCGAGCGGATGATTAGACAATACACCTGGCTGTCAAGATAAGTGCGCCTACCTGTCACTTCCTGCTGTCGGTATTTTTTCACATTCCCTTCTTTTTTCGACTAGAGATAATTTGGCACGTCACTGCCATGGTTGTATGATTTCGTCTAATGTATCCCGCACGGTGGACGGACCCCGCAGATCAAACGTTACGACCTTGGCTTCATGTTCGTCTTAAAGGAGGAGTAACCCCCCGCCCCCCGGACACTGCTGGGAAAACATCGATTGGGTTTAATCGCCGCGGCTGGACACGTTTTAATGTGAACTCATATTGTCGTCTTTATCAATTCAGCAACAGCCGCGAGGGACTCTGCCTGGTGGAAAGGTAGGCACCACGGAGGCGTTAGCATGTTTCAACTGTTAGCGGCGAGATGAGGCTGTGCAGCGCGAGTACACACAGCAGCAGCAGGCCTGGCTGCGGGAATCATATGGGCTATTAATCTGGGCTATAAACGCCGTGTCATACTGTCGTGACAGGACAGTGTATGCAGGGAGATGCACCGTGATTCACGGACATGGCTGCTGTGTTTACGTGTGTTTATTGTTCAGGTGCGCTGATGTGTGTCTGTCTGCGACACCTGACGTGAATCTGAGCTGTCATATTTGTGTATGGTGAAGGGCCGGCTCCAGTGTATTCATTGGGCCGTAGGCAGAATATGACCCAAAGAGGGTGGGAGGGAGGTATTTATATCAACAGAGAAAACAGCGGAAGATACTACACTACGAGGAAATTGGCTATCATGCTTCCTGTAAGAACGGCAGTCTAACAAATGCTGTATGAATTACAGTATTGTTACATTAGTGGACTAGCCCTATCTACATTAGTATTCTTATTTTGTTAATTTGATAATAATATATAGTCTGTAAAATATCCCCAGGGCAATTTCTGACCAACAGTCCAAAACCCAAAGATGGTGACTGTGAAAAAGAGAAGGCAGAACAGTCTCACACGGGAGAAGCTGGAACCAGAGGATGGTCGGCTTTTAAAAAAAAATGCAGGGTATAAATAAACAGGCACTCTGTGGGATAAACAGCCATCACCATGGATACTGATGGGTGCATTACTGGCTGTGCTGTAAATGCATCCCTATAAGCCCAAAAAACATGTTATTTTATAGCACAATGGCCATGTACTATGAAAAAGATGGCAGGACTTCTTTATATTTTAACATCATGTTCTGCTGTTTTATCTGAACCCACCATAAAAAGTCTGTGTGAGGAAAATGAAGATTTACATGTATGACCAAAATAACTTCCAATTGTGTTTTATAATGGTTTTTCCACCATTATCTGGCACTTGGACTTCTATTTAGGGCTAGTGGAGCAAGTCTGTCACACACGTTACATGATACACTCATACAGGTCTTTATACCTTTTTAGCTTGATTTAGTACAATGAGTTTTTGATTAACATCTAATTATCTTATTAGTTTTTCACCTTTTTTATGGTGGGACAAATTACATCTTTATTATTCATCAGGGGTAAGCATGGTTACCATGGCACGCGTGTAGTCTTTGCAGTGTTGTGTGCACTGTCGACAAACACACAATGTCACGCGAGTCCCCACTCCCCAGACTGACATCAACGGTCATTAATCTGATAATCTAATTTTACTGAAACATTACAGCCTATAGGCTACTCTTCTTCAGTTAAACAAAATGAATCACCTTGAGAGCTTTGTTGCAATCAGCTGTAAACACAACAGCTGTCCCATACAAAAGAGTCAGGTGGCGTCAGATGAAGGATGCCTCAGCTTGCAGCCTCCAAAAGAGCAAACATGTGGGGAGAATGTAAATGTGCTATTAAATGATCCGGCTGCACATGCACATACAGTTTTGACACTATGGAGAGAATTTTGTTTCTTTATAAAACAGTCAAGGGAGAAACGTTTGAGAGAGAAACGTTCCACACTTTTGCTTTCAAACTATAAACGTTTGCTTTCAAACTCTAAACTTTTGCTTTCAAACCCTAAAATTTTGCTTGCAAATCTAAAAGTTTTGCTTGCGAACCCTGAAGTTTTGCTTGCGAATCTAAAACTTTTGCTTTCAAACC
>JAVQJL010020245.1:0-15007 GCA_036024295.1 Nannoperca obscura | reverse complement strand
TCACACTTAATTTAAAATTGGGCCACCGACAACCGCAGCTAGCACCAGCCGGGACACCGACACCAGGCCGCCGGCGTCCCCGGCCAAACACCGACCGCAGCAGCTAGCACCGGCTGCGGAGTCCGGCACCGGGTTGCCGCTCCGCTGTTGGTTTTTTGGGGGTTTGTATTATGCCACCTAAGTCTCACACAAATCATGGGCCGCGGGTCCTCGCAAGCATATCAACGTTACATCCAGTCAGATCAAAGATCTGAAATCGGCTAATCTCTTCTCCATGTTGGGAGGCTTTTTGGGGGTTCGTCGTACCCGAGTGCCACGGCGGACGTCCCCACGAAGCTTCCCCAAACCATCATAAATATTCAAAAATTCTAAATGTACCTATGTTCAATAAATCTTTTTAAACGTATCATATGGAGGGTGTGTTCCTTGCTAGTGAATTAGCTGTAGTTTCAGAGTCAGACGCACACAAGTTTACACACACACATTGCCACATCCCCCCAAATATGTACACGTACAGTATAATTACACATGTCCTCCATTGTTCCAGCCAGATGCTGATAACCACAGAGCTCTATTTCTGGAGAACATTCTGAAACACTTTCGTGTCACCCGCTGCATCAAGCCCATACATTTCCTGCAGATTGAGCTGCAATTAGCACAACAAAAACAAACAGCTAAACCTGTTGAGTATTAAGACTGTTTGCATTTGGCGAGCCCCTTTCTTCTTTTTTTCCGTTTTCCTTTTTGCCACTTAACCCTTATAAAATGTTATATACGTCTCCTGTCTGTGTGGTCACATCCTGTTGGCTCAGACATTTAGCCAATGGTTGACGGAGAATATTCTTCAAACCAGCAGTCTCTGAACAAGCCATGTGAGGGGTCAGCTACAATAACAGCAGCAGGGGAAAGAAACAAATAAAGCAGCAGGCCCACGAGGAATCTCAGCCGGCTTATTATTGTGCTTTGTGGTTTTAGCTGTCCACCATTTCACCGAAGGGACAATTTCTTGTCAAAATGTTTCAACATTTGGCAACATTTGACAAGAACTCAGTGCTGGCAAATAGACATCTGTTCCTCGATGCTGCCAATTCACGTAAACGAGCTAGTGTTCTCAATTCGTGTGATGTGTTTGGGCGCAGAGGAGACTCTGTTGGTATCGGGCTTGTTTCTGAGTGGACTTGAATGACGTGTGCTGAGCGATTTTGGCCCAGTGTGCAGGACCTGGAGCCTTTTTCTGCTGGCGCGCATGTCGCTCCGAGTCGCTGGTAAGTAGTGATTACTGGACTTGGCCCGAGCAGCAGCTGTAGTAGAGTGAAATGTGGCAATGTGGCCCTGGAGAACCCACACTTAATGACATCAGGAAACACCGCCCAGGTTCACCTACAGCGCAGTGTCTGGAGCGTGTGTGTGGGTGTAAGGGAAAGTGAGAGAGAAGAAAGTGGCTGAAAATAAGGTAGAAAGAAGCAACCACGTGTGTGTTAGAGTGATGAATATAGTATACATGCATATCTATATGTTTCATTGTGGCAAGTAAAATGGGTGCCAGGAAAAGGGCATAAGGTGTGTGTGCATGTTACTGTAATAACACACATTTAGTTTGTTCTATGCACATGCAGATACACAGCCTCACAGTGTAAGTGTGTTCAAATTATTCTAGTTTATTACTACTTTTTTTTGTTTTTTATATCTATTGGTTAGGATTGCTGTTCTCAATAAAGTAATTGCTGAGGCCTGTGAAGGAGTCCACTGGCAAGAAAGATGAGCGGACAGATGATTAGACAGGCTGCAAACAAGCCAACATTTTAGCAATTTATTTAATAAAATAATGCAATGTGTAATAGGTCAAAGTAAAAAATAACAGAAGTTGTAATAAACCACAATTAAAGTAGACTTTCTACTTCTACTACTACTACTTCTAGAATTTGCAGAAAGTGAAAGTACTAGTGAACACAAACTCCACAGGGTATCTTTAACCTTTAAAATAACGAAAGATTGAGAACAAAGCGTTAGGCGTGAGCTTTAACGTGTAACTCCACCCTCAAATTCTGCTCTCTCCCAGCAGATTTAAAAACTGCAACGAGTGAGGGGACAACTGTAGGAGGCGTGGCCTCGTGGTGACATAGTGTGTGAGGGTCAGGGGGTACGGGGACTAAAATGAATTCATGAGATAGACAGGTTCCAACTGGTTGACTCTGTGCCAGCAGTGGCCTATCAGGTTCGGGGCTAATTTAAAACAGTTGATGGTGTGTTGAGACGTTTTTAACCCATGAAATGATTTTTATACATTTGGTAAGAAATGTCAATTTTAACACCAGCGTTGATTTCATTCATCACAGTACAGTCATATCATTTAGTTTACAGCTCAAAAAACACGTTAAAGTGTGCAGCACCTCTTTTTTTATGAATATGACCATTGTTTCATTGTATGCAATGTACGGAGCAGCAGTACACGCTTAAATCTGTGTATTTGTAGGGGAGTGTGTAATATGTAGTGTGACTACATTCATATACAAAAAAGGTTTCTGAAAAACAAGGTGCCATACAACTAGCAACAAAGTGTATTGTTAAGTGCTGATGTAACCGCATCGTTAGTTTGTGTGCAGCCATCCGCTCTGAAACCAGTGTGCGTTTCAGATGTGGGTAGTGAGTGACTTTGCGTGTCTGGAACTGTCATTCCCTCCTTACCACTTTGTTCCTCTAATCCTGTCTGGCTTTTTAATGAACGGAAAGAAACACTTAAAAAGCAATGTGAGCAAGCAATTACCATTAACAAAATATAATCCTAATGGTTTTTGGCTTCATTAAACTTCACAGAGAAGTCCGCCATGTCACAAGTGTTTTATGGTACTTATTTCTTGCAGTTTTTTTGTAATCAGTGCCCATTTTTCCACCCCTGCTGACAGTTTTTTTTTTAAATTTCAGCCCGTGTCTCCTTGCCTCAGTAGTTCTGACAGCTCAAAGCCAGAGCAGGGCCTTTGGTAAGCATTATCTGTATTGCTGTAAAGGATACGCAGTGGCAGCAAAAAAAAACCCCAAAAAACAAGAGCCAGCACAAGCGATGGAAAAGAATGAATGAGGGGGCCAGAGCATCCTCCCTCTATCCCTCCCTCTTTTCTTCACCTGTCTTCCAGCGTCTATCTGAGCAGGCTTCAGGGACTGTGGAGGCAGAGGAGGAGGAGGAGGAGGAGTGTTTTTTTTTCGGGAAAGGAAAGAGGATCGATATCTCTCGTAATCGTCCTCTCCACGTTGACATTTCTCTGCCTCTCCTCTGAGGCCGTTTAAGCGTCGGATGAATAAAGCTGTCATGGCCCATTCCACCCCTCGTCCTCTAGAACCCCTGCATCCCTGGCAGCCAGCCCTCGGTTCCCTGCATCATCCAGTCTTGCCATTGGCTTGGGCTGCCTCAGACGGTGACTAATGGTGCTCTGCGATTGGTCAAGGCTGATGTGAAGGCTGATGGATTGTTTCTGTTGATTGGCCCTGGCTAATTAGAGACCTTCTGAGACAGGGTGATGGATGGGGTTGCACCGCCCAGTTCCCTCCCTTCCACTCTTGTTTCGAGCTGCTTCGAGTGATTTGTCTCAGGATGTTTTCTGGTTGTGTTAGCTGCTAATTAAAAGTACCTAATCAAATGATCAGCATTGGCAGGTCTGGGGTGAAATTGTACCACAGTATCTTTGTTCTTCAGGCTCTTCTACGTAGCCAAACAACATAAATTATTAATTGTATTAAATCTGATACAGTGACCACTGTCTGCCATCTCTGTGGTTCTGAGGTTGTATCTGATAGATGCACAACCTATGATAAAATAACGTTATTTAATCAATAACTTATAATGCTTTGTGCCTTTGGAATTATAAAGTTCTATCTGAGTGGTTTTGAGATATTGTTGTAGTGTAGTTCTCTCTTATTGGTCAAAATAAAAGTGTAAAGGTTTGCTAAATATATATATATATATATGATCAGTATTGTATCTGCAGATAGAACCATCTAATACCAAGAGCTACTTGAAATTATATTTGCTAAATCTCAATTCCTGCATATGAAAATGTTTGCCTTCCTTGCTGTCATCTTTGACGTAGTCACGGTAACTTCAGTCTTAATAATAACAGTAATTCTTGTTAGCAAATATTAGCATAAGCTGTGTTATTAACCTCAGCAAGCTAGCTGTCTAGTATGGCAGCTAATGGTAAAAATGACCTGTTTAAAATTATAGGGCCATTAATTCATGTTAATAACTTGTCAAAGAACAGTAAAATGCATTATTATATATTATAACAAGTAATAATATTAACTCCAATGCTGCTAATAACCCCCAGTTCCCACCAGAAATGCAGAGCCTGACCTCAGGGTCCGCAGTGTTATGGCCCTGTTAACACGTGGATAACTGATGAAGAAGTCAGGTTGAACCATGTGCTGCTATGGTCACAGCTTGTTCATGTGACAGTTCTCCAACATGTATAATGAAACTAACATATTTTCTAGGCTCATTCTCATCTTTCTGCCAGTGTTTTGCATTTTTGTCCTGACAAGCTTTCTTAAAATTGACAATTTAAGAGGATCACATTACATCCCCCTGCACATGTGTTTAAATGAATCTAGTGCACACAACTGGTAATATTTAAAATATGTTTCAGCACTGCAACACAGCATTTGAGATATCATGTATGTTTGAATTAGGACACATGCTGACGTTTGTCGTCATTTCTTTCTTTGGCTAGCCTGTCTCGGACTTTTTATGTCCACATGCTTTGACAATTAGCCCAAGTTAGCGTTCCCAGATATGGACTCTATATCTTAAAGTCAAACAGCATTTGTGGACTCTAATTGAAACCAGAGTGTTTTTCTTCAATACGATTTGGTTATTAGCAGATCATAAAGCCCTGATGACATAATGTGGTTAGCCTGGTCGCATTCTGGTTTACCAATCTCTCTTTCTCTCTCCCTCTTTTTCTTTCCCTTTCACTCTCCCTCGCTCTTTGGTTGGAGTAGTGAGCGGTTGCATTCCTGAGCCACCCGTTGCAATAACAGCTCAGCGCTTTAAGCGAACTCCTCACCGCAAAACTCCCTCCTCCTCCTCCTCCATCTCATCATCTCATTTCATCTGATCTGAGGGCAGTTTTTATTATAACCCAATCATAAAGAACCAGCATTGGCCACGCTCCAGAGACTAATGCCTTGTTTCCGACACAGATAAGAAAGAGAGAGAAGTTAGGCAAGTGCAATTTCTGTCTTACTGTCTTTCGTTCGTTCTTTCTATCTGTCTTTCTTTCGTTCTTTTTTTCTCATCCTTGCCCACAAGAGGAACTCCACCCAAGCTACTTCACCAAAAAAAAAGAATGAAGGAAAAGAGGAGGAGGGGGGGAAACGCTTAGTGCCCACACCATGAAAGAGAGCCTGTGGAGTATAAAAAAAAAAAAAACACTATGTCAGAAGATGGAGGGGCCTGGGTCACACACACATACTTTGCTGTACTAGAAATGAGAGGGCCCCCACCATCTAGCGTGCAGAGCAGTGGAGAGCTGGGTATCTCTTCAAAGACCCCTGCAGCTTTCCCAGAAGACATCATCCGCGTGTCTAACTCCCTCCAGATCCTGCAAATGCTGCTGCTGTGTGTGTATATGTGTCAGTATTTGGGTGTGCACACTTCAATGGTGTGATTAAGCTCCCAAAATTGGGGACAAATTGCTCTCAGGTGCAGATACTTTGGATAAGATGGTTTTTCTTCACCGCTCTCCCCCCTGTTCCTCCTTAACCCCTCTCGTCCCGTCTCCCCTTTCCCACCTCCCTTTTTCTCCCCCATATCCTTTTACTTCCTTACCCCATGCCCCTCTTTTCATTCCATCACGCTCTCTGTTCGCCTTCGTCCCTTTTGGGAAAGACTCTCCACTGTAAGGACGAGTGTGGGGCAGAGAAATGGCTCTGTGTCTTTTTATGTATAGAATAGATTACTTCCAACCAGTCTCGGAGGGAACTCCTCTTCATATCCTCTTCGATATCAAAGCCGGTTTGCTTCTTTTGTAGGGAGACAGAGTGGAGGAGCTTTTTCTTCCCTCTTTCTCTCGCTGACATAAGAGCTCCTTTATCCACTGAGTGTGCTGAATGTGTGTGCACTCTTCTGTAAGTTTAGAAGAGTGGTGCTCATAAGGCATTAAAAGCACATTGTGAGTGCAGGGTAATTTTAACCAGAGCACAATATAATAAATATTATGTACAAAGACGTGAAAGAGCTTAATGTTGCAATGGTCAACCTAAAGCAGTGAGATCTGTTTAATGTGGTTTTCAATTATGACTCTACCCATTGAGCAATTTTATTAAAAAACAAGTGGAAAACAAGCTTGAGTTCATTTATTAATAAATAATAAAATAATTTGTTCAATCTTTTGTTCATCACTATGTGTTTGGAGATCAGTGTTGAGGAAGTTACTTTCAACATTTAATTAATTTCACATTACATACATTACCTATTGAAATAAAGTAATATATGTTGATGTGTATATTACATATATTGTATATTACATCCCTTAAGTAATTACTTAACAGCAAAAGTAATTAGCTACACATTACTTGCTCAGCGCAGCAAGTAATTTCACCCCAATGTCTTTCACCCCAACCTTGTACATCTACTCTTGTGGCTGTTTTGTCACCGGCTGACCTTTACCCCTAGTGATTGCCTGCAGAGAGGATGATGATTGCACTGGCTTCACTGTGTGGTCTGTTACCAGGCAGAACAGGCTGTCATCTTCAAAGAGACTCTATGTCTCCTTACCTCTAACCTCTCTATCTCTGTACCCAGCATCTATCTGCACTTTTATCGCTACGCGCCTGCCTCTCTCCTCAGCGACAGAGAGCCATCGAAAAGCTGGAATGGTGCTTTTTGACAACAAACACACTCATGTGGGGGCTGTGTGAGACAGAAAGCATATATATTTCTATACTATGAGAGAGGACTTCCAGGGGATTGTTTGAATGTATGGCTCAAAAGCCTCCAGAGCTTGAAGCCTGAGTGTATGGTGTATAAGAGCTCCAATCTTTTGTGAGATTCACAATGAAATAGTTATTTTTGGATGGTGAAGATTGAAAACTGCAGGACTTTGCTTGCTGTACCTTAAACATTCTTGATTGTAGGGATTTTAATCTTTCATTGTACAGAGTTCTGAACTGTGTGTGTGTGTGTGTGTGTGTGTGTGTGTGCGTGCGTGCTTTGGTGTGTGGTCCAAGCAGCACGTAGAGCCAGGTGTGCCTGGGAGTCCCTCACTTCAGAGGTCAAATGTTCAAAGGTCAGATACCTCCCCTGAATTTCTCCACAGTGCTGACCCTCTTCTAAGGAGTGGTGATAAAGGCACCATCTGATCCTCAGTGCCACTCAGTGCCCGAGCTCCGGCTGAGATGAAAGCGGAGAAGCTCATTTGAAAATGACTTTCTTGTCCCTGCTTTAACTTTTAATTTCCTTAATTGATTTTCCCTTCCCGCAGAGGTAAGGGGTTTGCAGACACAAAACTAATTGATTTCAAATTTTAATCCCTCTTACTGCGGAGCTATCGAGGGGCCTCCCCACCATCGATCTCCAATCCATCCAAACTCAATTAATGTGGTGGAGACCGATGGGGGGAATGTGGGAGGAGGAGGAGGAGGGGAAGGAGGAGGAGGAGGAGGAGGACCTCTGTTCTCAGGGTTCATTCTCTTATTTTCTCCTCTTCTGCATCACTAACAGATGATGCTCATTCCTCTCCTGCATTTGTTAGCCCTTTAATCGTATAGCCATGATGGATGATGTTGTGCATACAGCAAATTTTCAGTGATGTCTGTAATTACTTTGCGTCATCTACTTTGCTGCTATATATTTTTTTCTAATCTATTTATCTTAATGCTTGATGTCTGAAATATGCGGCTGAAATGACTGTTAGGTACGGCTAAGTTACTGTTGCCAGGCCTGCTAGCTTTCCATTCTGCCATGGCATATGCAGTTTAAAATACTGTGGCAGATATACAAATGAACATTTTTTTTTTTTTTTTTAATGGGTTCTTGATTTCAGACAGAAGTAGAAAAAAATCCCGATTTTATTTCTACTTTTAACGACTATCAATTTTGGCGGCTGAAATGACAATTGTCTGCCATTTTATCAACTGTAGCGAACTAGCTAATGTTAGCTCCAACAAGTCTGCTGTCTCTTACTGACGTTATGTTTTCAGCTGATTGATTTTAAAGTAAAAACTTGTAAAAGGAGTCAGAAATATGCACATGATGGCTACAGGATATGTATCTGAAATGAGGCTCAAATAAAAGTCAGCATCCTCACCAGTTGATGATCCATTTAGAAGACGTGGAAATAAAGAGACAGCATGGTCTTGCATTGCAGTGTTGACTGTAAGGACTAACCTACAGTTAGTCAGGAATGGGGCTTTTTTTATTTTATTTTTTTATCTTACCTGTAATACAACAAACTGATTTAACCTAGTTACATATAGTTAGATATAATAATTGAAGGTAATGCTTGGTTACTGCTGTAGTAAGCTAGTTAGCTGGACATACTAACGATTGCAGCTCACATTTATTATATATATATCACTTTTCATCACTTATCATTTTCCCAACTGTTTAAAATTATGAGCTATTACAATCTAATCTAACAAAAAGTTTTTTGTGAAAGTGGTAAATCAATTTGGATTATAACACGATTAAGGCAATGATAATACCATTATAAATCTTTGGGAATGTTCTGAAAATGGATTGAGTCTTGAGACCCAGTATTTTCTCTGATCATTCTGGGTGCCTCTGTTTCACGTCCTCTGCATTTCTACTTGACTTTGTTTCTACTGTTTCCTACTCTTTGTTTCTGTGATCATCTCTGTCACACCCCTTCTTATACATCATACATTGCTCTCTTGACCTTTCATTTTCTTAAAGTAGAAAGGGAAAGTAGAAAGGGAAAGGGTGATTGGAAATAGTTTCAAAGCAATTATAGTGTAAGACAGGTCAGAATTGTATATCCCCAAAGTTGAAATCTATTGTCAGTTTGTCCTAAATTTCCCTTCGCAATGGATCTGTTCCTGATTTCACAAACTGCTGCATGCTATTTTGGATCCTTACAGGCACTGTAAACGAATATGTTGTGCAACAGTTTTGATAAATGTTTTGAAATGCTATCCCACCCCTGAACCTTCTCTTCTAACTTCACATGTAAAAAGCACTTTAACACCTTTTTTCTGAAACCCCTTTTTTCATTATGTTGTGTTTTTTAACGGGACTTAATTTTATAGCTGTCTGAATGCCTTTGAAAGTCCTCATGGACCTTGGCAGCCTTTGAGTAAAGTGAAATTAAACTAGCTCTCTCTTGCACTTCCTCTCAGACTTCAAAGGCCCCAAACGTTGGCACTGGAAAGGCATTGAAATGAATTGTTAAAAATATCCTCCCGCAGTTGTTTATGATGAACATTATATGTGTGTGTGTGTGAGAGAGTGTGTTTTGGTGGATAGGGCTGACATCAGAGCCTGGGGGAGAAGATTTATGAGTGTGTGAATTAGGGTGTGATTGTAGGCCAGATTTAGCGGTGTGTAAGGGAGACATGGCAGATCTCTGTATGAGAGCCTCGGGTCAAAGTGACCAGACAAATCTCTGACTCATTTGTTCCTACACACAATGCTAATAAAGAAATACCCTGGACTAGTGTGATAAACAGATTTAATTAATCTGATACCCCAAATATAATAAAAATGGCTTTCTTTGACCTCAGATTTGATGCTACAGAGCTTATTTGTGGCTGTTTTACATTAACAACACTCTGGTGGAAGGCAATTTTAAAATTTTAAATTAACAATATAAATTCAGAGGGGGGAGAGGTGGACTGAGCTTTTTTAAGTGAAAATGACAAATTTTATGTGGTTTCTTTCGGTTCCATGTTTCCTGGTGTTGATTTTGATATTTTCTCACATTCACTATGTGAGTCCACTGTGAAAATCTCCATTGTTCCAAGTCATATTTGGCTATTATTTCTATATTATTTATTATAAAAGTATATAATAATATGCAATAATCATATATTACCAATGTTTTTTCTTGAAATAAGTTACACATTTTAGAAACTGTATTAATAATGGCTTGAAAAATAAGGACAATGACATACGTTCATTGTCAGCTCCTTAAACCCCCATGCCACCAGGAGCCCTGGCAATTTTTGATTTAATAATAGCTTAAAATTATTTTAACAAACAATTTTGGCTATATGAGCAGTAAATTGTTTTTGTTTTATTTAAAATTAGTTAGAGCTCTTTGAGTAAGCTTGTGTGTGTCATTGTGAGTGCCATTGCGATACCAACTGCCAGTTGGCTTACATCACTTTCTGAAAAGCCCACAGTGGACAGTTCTTCTCAGGGAGTCCAACAGTTTGGTCCAAAACTGCTTTTGTTTTAGGAGAGATTTGAAAAAATGTGAATCTATCCTTTTTATAATGTCAAACAACAAAACCCTCCTTTTTTAGTAGGATCAGTTTGTTGTACATACCCGTCTTAATCTGTGACAAACATCTGTTCCATCCATATCTTTGTATAAAAAGAGTCAGATATGACCAGGCTGCATGTAAACTACACTACACAGTTTCAGTCTGTGGTTAAAAATGGCCACCTTTGAAATGGAGTCTGGTGCACTTCTCACCACTTCAGTTTGTTGGTATAAATTCCAAACTAAAACAATCCCCTGTTTGTTTATGTGAGCGCTATGCTAAACAGTATCCAGAATAGTTTTTACTTTATAACACACAGTTGACCTTTCCTGGTACAGTTTGTATGGTTACAGTGTTTAGTCATTTCACAACTGCCACAATTTAATAACCCTTCAGGATTCAAGCTTTCCATTCCCGCAGTGTATTATTTTTCATTATGCTCTCAATAGCCCTCTACTTATGGCTTTCTTTCTTCAAAGTTACACTGTTAAGGGGTCTATTTCTGGAATAGGTTTTGGTCCCTGTGACGTTTTCCAAATTATCCCAGGTGCCTGCCAAGTTGATCGCCATCTTTCCTCCTCAGTTTCTTTTGGTGACGGGAGCGAATGAGCTGATGGATTTGAGCTGGGATTGGGAACAACAGGGCCATTTTACCTCATTGTAAAAGTGCTGTCTCCAGAAATATCCGTGTGCTGGAGGCTGAAACCACCGCTGACGGCACACAAATGATATGAGATGAAGAATGACAACAGCAGCTCAGGGTGTGCTCTTGGTGTGTGTGTGTGTGTGTGTGTGTGTGTGTGAAACTATTGTCTGCGTTCAGTCAAGTGTACAAATGTACAGGCATGCATGTATTCACAGTTTTTCTGTCTGTCTGTGCATGCCAGTGCCTGCAAGCATTTGCTCCAGTGTGCTTTATGGTGGGATGTCAGCCACCGTTCTCACACTGATCCTGATTGCAGTTCCCATTATAATACAAGAGGATACCCACTCATATGGAAGCCATCAAATCATGGCCGGGCAAAACAATTGGCTCAACCTACGCTGACGTTGATAGATCTATCACGGTCTAAACTGGGAGAGAATGGAGGGAAAAGAAGAATTTTGTCCTGGATTCCAAACTTTAAAAAGGATGTCATTTGTTTTTCCTGGCTGTAAGTTGTAGAGAGGAATGTAACTCAAGCTCTGGCTGCAGCAGACACATATGGGCACACAGGGAATGTATGTTCTCTCCGGCTCGGGCGCCATGTTGACAGAACTCCTAGGATCCCAGAAAACAAGACGTCAGATGTTCAGGCAGGAATAACTGCTTTCCCAAGACTGATGATGGATCTCGAGCGAGTACATCACAGCTCCTCGTTGATTACGCTGTTGGATGTTCACAGTCATGTTTAGAGCAAGAGGTGAAGAAAGACAATACCGCTGCAGAAATAACAAGATTCCTTTACTGGTTAAGTTTCAAATGTATTTGGTATTGTTGGATTCTGTTGGTGTTTACATGAAATGCTTGATACTCAACATGGCAGTGAATTCTGTACAAGCAATAAACACAATGCATGTTATACAGTTTAATAGGCACTAAAGATTAAAATCCTTGGCAAGTTTAGCTCATTCATTTCTAACCTAGTACATGCCAACTTACTGTGTATATGACTTCCACTGCTGTTGTTGGCTTGGAATATTGTATCAATATTTGGCTATGTCTGTTAACGTCAGTTAACGTGTTTGGATGTGTCTTTATTAGAGCCCATCATGAGGAAAGATGCAACATTAAGTGTGCATGATAACTTGATCATACAAATACAACAGAAAGATCTTAATAAACAACAGACATGCTTAGTAAAACTATATACTAACTTAATAATTAGACATTTTTGGAAATTTACTTATTAGCTTTCTTGCGGAGAGTTAGATGAGAAGATTGATACCACTCTCTTTTCAGTCCGGCTCATCTGTTATATGAAGACTGGAAACGGGGAAACAGCCTGGGTCTATCCAAAGATTTAAAAAAAAAATCTGCCTATGAACGCCTATAGTTCACTAATCAACACAGTACATATCATGTTTTAGCTGTACAAAAACTACAAAAATGGCAAGTTGTGGCTATAGGAAAGCACTGGAAGTCACTGCCAGTCAAGGCAAAACTCCAGGAAGACTTGGCATGGGCAGTGACTTCCTGGAGCCTTGCCGTCGCCTTAAAGTTTCCAGGCAGCCAGCACGTTAATTGTACTTACAGATGCCAATAGGCGGATCTTTTTACCTTTTGAACAGAGCCTGGCTAACTGTTTCCCTCTGTTTTCTTTATGTTAAGCTAAGCTAACCATCTCCTGGCTGTAGGTTTATATTTAAAGGACATGCCATATCTCACTCTCAGCAAGAAAGCAAATAAACGTTCCACAAAATGTCAAAATACATGTAATTTTACATCGCAGTAGCAATATAAATTGACATTTAGTACCTTTTCTGGATGTAATTGTAAAATGTTCAGATGTTATCGTGAAATAACCAGATGGTGATGTCTGTTTTTGGCTAATCACAGGAATTATATTCTATTTGATGCAAAAATCCTTTAAATCCTATATTTTTATAAAGACATCTTTGTTTGCATATACCTACAGTACATTGGAACAGTTGTATTGCAAAATTCTCGGATGGTTGACAAATTTCCGTCATCTCATTGTATACACTGTCATGCCATGTATTTTCAACTATTCTGTGGGGTACGAGCCATAAGTGTCATCCCTGACTGACCTGAAAATGGCCCTAGATAATGACGGCACCATGATGATAGCATTGTGGTTTTAAAAAAAAGAAAATACTGTGGCAGTGCGCTGTGTCCTTGTGAAAACTGTCTTCTTGGCTATGATGTGTTGTATGATTTGGAACAGGCGAGGGAACGGGATGGGAAGACATGGGGCAGGGAGGATGACAGGAGAGTGGAAGAAGAGAAAAGGGCTGGGAGAAAATATGGGACCTATCAACACTCACCTCGGCAGAAAAATAGAGTCATGATGAAAGCGAAAAGTAGAGAGGAGGGGAAAGACTGACAGGCACAGACAGACAGAGAGTGAAGGTTAAAATGACAGAGAGACAAGTAGTCTGGGAGAATAAGGGGGTGAAAAGTGGACAGCTGCGATGAAACAAGAGACTAAAAAGAGAAAGCAGGAAAGACAGACAGACAGTGAGACATCTCTAGCTATCAAACCAATATGGATTCACCCTGGGGACCACCAGCTTGCATGCATGGCAACAGAAACTAGAAGGGGGAATAAAACAGACAGCAGGTATGAACACAGAGTCCAGGAATAAAAAAAACTAACAACCTGGTAATCCTGTAGTGTTTCTGAGGGGAGGGGCGCTGAGCTGATGCTTCCCGCTGCTGGTAGTCAAGCTGGTGGCTCAGCAGTCATTAGTGCTCATCTCTTAAAATGGAGAATCAGACCACAAGGACCACTTCACTGTTCAAACACCGCTTTCTGCACTGCCAGTGCAAAGAAAAACAGGGGCATGAACATGCAACCATAATTACATGCGTGAACAAAAGTTCTGGTTTGATGAGACCGAAGAGGTTTTTGATGTTTTACGTAGTAGACGGGCAGTGTTTTGTGTGTGTTTGCATCTGTTTGAATGTCTAAGTGTGTGACCTGTCCCAGAGAACTGTTTTCACAAGGAAAATAGGGACCTGGACCAAGCAGCTGGTGATATGTAGTGTCTGTATTCATGTGTGTGTGTATCTGTGTGCATGTGTGTGTGGTCGCCCCTTAATGATTATTATGGTTTAACTCCCATTTCACGGGTAGAGTCATTACACTCCAGATTTTTCCATTCTCCTGGCAATGGAAAGGAAAACATATTCCACTCTGTCGCTTAATGCTGAGACCTCGTATTTTTTCTCTCACACTCTGATACATGAAAAAACACACACTTGTGCGCACACACACACACACACACACACACACACAGCCACCCACCCACCAACCCCAAAAAATGCACACTGGCAACAGACGATGAGCCAATATTTGGGTTTGCATGGTATTCCATACAGAGAGGTTGTAGGGTGAGACTCGTGTATATGAGAACGACCAATCTTAATAAAGACCACAGACATATGCAAACACACACATGGCCCGCTGTGAGTTACCACGGAAACCAACCGCTGATCGGGCCCTGCTGTATTTAGGGTCCATCAATCACAATGACAGGCGGCTCCTAGCACCTTGCGGGATATTTGGATGGGTGGGGTCAAATAGAAATATGGGGGGTTTCCAGAGGGGGTTGGGTCACTCATGGCATGCTCACAATCACTGTGACCTTTGACCTGTTTTAGAGAAAGGCCGCTTTACGCAGACTGTTAAGTGACATTGATCACTGTGTATTGAACAGATCATAAAATGCCTTACATTGAGCACTGGGGTCAGAGTGCATGGTAGGACGTGTTAAGGCTTGACCCTACCAATGCGCTTTTTGATGTCTGATTGAAAAGACTCAAAGACACGGACGGCCAAACAGGCGTTTAGGGGGGGGGGGGGGGGGGGGGGGGGGGGGGGGGGGGGGGGGGGGGGGGGGG
>JAVQJL010020239.1:0-15625 GCA_036024295.1 Nannoperca obscura | reverse complement strand
TCAGTAAACGTGCTGCAGCGTTCTGGATCAGCTGGAGAGTCTTTAGGGACTTATTGGTGCAGCCTGATAATATGGAGTTGCAATAATCCAGCCTAGACGTAACAAATGCATGGACTAGTTTTTCTGCATCTGCTTGAGACAGGATGTGCCTGATTTTTGCAATGTTATGTAGGTGAAAAAAGGCAGTCCTTGAAGTTTGTTTGTCAGGATCATGTCTTTCATCGAGAAGACCGTCACCAGGATCGACCAGGACAAGCGTCTGGACCAGCTGATCCTGGATCTGGGCAGGAAGCACTACCGCTACAACGCCCTGCCAAAATACTACGAAGTCAGTCTGAAATAGCAGATCACTCTGAGCTTATAGATCCACAGGAAGCCTGCGGTGTGTTCAGGTGCCGTGGTTCCTCTCTGCTGTGTCTTTATATCAGTGTCTGCTTGTCTCTGTGTCTCCAGGTCGTGGGGGCAGAGTTTATCCGAGCTGTCCAGCCAATCCTGAAACAGAATTTGAGTTCAGAGTTGAAGGAGGCCTGGAAGGTAAACAGATCTGCCTGTTGGGGGGGTAGACTATCAATATATGAACCAAAGTTAAGTCCCACCCCCCAAAACTACACACCACAGTGCTGCTGTCAGTTACAGAAAGTATTAAAACTGTTCACTCACTAAATCTGATGTCTGTCCTCCATGTGTCCTTTACTTTGCTGCAGACCTTGTTCCTGTACATCACCTGCATCATGAAGAGAGGCTTCCAGCAGGAGCAGAGACACCTGAGACACACCTGAGAGACGTCTCTGCAGCAGTAGTCTGTCCACCAGCCTGTCCACGGACCCTCAACTGGTTGAGCCCACCAACAACCCCACTTGTTGGTGGACCTGTTGGAGGACTTATTTCGGGACCTGTTGGGGGACTTGTGATATTAATAACTTTAGAAGAAGATGAAGTTTTATATTTGTCCGTGATATTTAATTAATGTTTAGTTTTTGTAAACTTTGGAATTTATTTATCGTGTTTTGGATGTTTCTGTTATTTTGCCTCAGGTAGTTTGGCTGTACGAATATTCACCTGTGAGCTTTTATTTTGAAATGATTTGAAGTTTTATCCTGCTGAATAAAGTCTCAGTCTGTCTGTCGTGGAAATAAGCAGGACAGACAGAAGAAAACTAAATGTTTGCAGGATAATGAAGAGAGGAAGACGTAAAACATACAGACTCTTGTGTGCAACTCGAGACATTTAGTGCATCATATCCGTCAGAACTGCTTTGCATTAAATGTCACTAAACATCCGAGTGCATGAAATCAGTTTATTACAAATGACATGGTGATACAAAGAAACCCTGTTGATGAACACATGAGAGTTCAGAAGTCTGTAAATCATTTGAATAAATAGAAACACAGCGGTCGACTGCCGGACCTTCATTTGATGCATAAAAAAGTTTTTTAAACAGAGTAAATGTGAACAGTCTTTACAGCTTACCTCGCTGTTGCATGCACTGGAACAAAGGAAAAACACTAAATGCAAGTAGCCCAAACGACCAATCACCTGTAGCAGCAGCAGTTACATCATCACAGCAACAGCCAATCAGGATTGTGTGGTGGGCAGGTGATGAATCGATACATTCTCAATGGCTGCAGAGCACCGAAACACCATGACCGTCAAAATAAAAGCCCAAAGAATCTCAGATCCACCTGTTTTCACAAGGTGTCTGTCAAATAAAAAAGTGCACATTTGGTGAACTAGCCTCAAACTCTCACCTGCCTCAAACTTCCACCTGCCTCAAACCACAGCAAACATGCACTTTACAAAATAAAAGCCTAAAATACCCTCTCCAGCCAATTGCTTCACAGCAACAGTCAGGTAACCAGACACACCTGGAGTCTTGATGGAGCTAGGCTAACACTTCCCCCCGCTTCCAGTCTTTGTGCTAAGCTAGGCTAAGCACGTCCTGGAGACACAGACATGAAACCCCCTCACGCCTGTACAGCTCTCTCCACACCGAGGTCTGGCTGTTTTAACACATGAAGGAAGTAAAACACAACGTTCAGCTCAACACATGCACACGCACGCACGCCCGCAATGTAAAACTGTAAATACTTTATTCATTAAGCACTTTCTAAATCAGAGGTGGGGGTAGATTTTAGGTAATAAGATCGTATTTTACACGAAACCTGAAGTTAAAAAATGCTAACGAGTGTTAGTCACCATGGAAACTAAACAATCTTAACTCAAAGTCCATTTGTGAACTTTTTCCACAGCTCAGCTGATGGGGGGGGGGGGGGACTTGACATGTCATAGTTTCAGGATCCTCCTCTCATAGAGAACCTTCTCATAACTACGAGGTTTGAATCACAATAAAGAGGGAAAGCCTCCAGCTTAGTGAATATGATCCATCTAAAGTTTCTCATGGGATTCTTCTCAAATTGTTTTTGAGTTAACAAAGTCAATCGTGACAAATCAAGCTGAGCGGGGGGGCAGAAATAACCAGAAAGTTTTTTACTAAAGTACAACACAACATGTCAAAGTAAAGTGAGTCATTTCATTTTTCCACCAGAGAGCAGATTGTCTTGTTTCGTTCGCTAAGACTCAGAAAGGTGATATGTTTAAGGACCAGCAGGATGTTTCATGTTCAGCCATTCACAGAAAACTGACAGCGGCACTCACAACATTCATCCACAGCAAACCTGAAGCACTTTCACAGTTATCACAGCCAGATGGCAAAAGAACATTCAATCAAAAATAACATTACATCTGATGGACAGAAAGCTGCGACCTTCTCTTCATAAACAGAGACAGAAAAACACAAAAGACACAGTCTATCATCTGTTCAAATGCAACGCAACAACAGATAATCAAAGCACACCGTTTATCAATCTACGTTTGTACATCATCCACGTTCTACTGCAGAGCGAGCAGCTGTTTGTAGCTGGGACTAAATTTTGTTCAGCTTGTGCGATGTAGCAGTTCTACATAGTTATATTGGTTCTTGACTGAATCACTGGACACAAATGAGATATTTGTTTGGACAGACAGTTTCAGTGCATCCACACCACCAGCAGCCGTCCGGCTGATAGCTACTGTACAAAGTCCTTTGTGCCTCCTTCACAAATGAGACATTTTACAGAAGTTCTTGCCAGATCAAAACACCAGCTGTGTCCCAGTTCCTCACTATACATGAACACTATAAAACAAAGTTATCTGCTATGTGGCACCATAGCTGATAGTGCTCCATGCTGGAGTAGAAACTACTTGGATGGTAAAAATACGTCTCTTAACTTAAAGCTAACCGTATTAATTTGTTTCTGTAGCCAAGTTCCAGATCCTGAACTCTAATCTGGCCCTTGTGGGTGGTGGTGGTGGTTCCATGTTGCCTCTTTGGGCTGAGCCTGACTGGGAACATCAAGTCCCCCTCCCAGGACTGGCTTCCAGGAAGGGGTCTGGCTCTTCACCTGAGGGTTTTTCCCGACAACTTTGGCTTCAGTTATTTGACAAAAAAAGGGTTTAGTGTTCAAACAGGTTTATATTTATTTTTGTACGGTATCGATTTGTTTTTGTATTTGGGGACGATGTCCAGCCTTGATGCACAGAAGCATCGGTGCTGGTACAGGACTAACTGCTAAAACCACATACCATGACATTAGTGTAGTACACACTCTATAATACTGGTATATAGTATGGAATTGGGACACAGCCTAA
The DNA here is from genome assembly GCA_036024295.1 of Nannoperca obscura. NCBI lineage: Eukaryota > Metazoa > Chordata > Actinopteri > Centrarchiformes > Percichthyidae > Nannoperca > Nannoperca obscura. The sequence continues at coordinate 11,938 of JAVQJL010020239.1, read as the reverse complement.
ATGTGACTGGCATGCAATGAATTGTGGGACACTGAGGACCAGAGAAGTAACAAACCGACCTCTGCATATACACAAATAATAAGTTAATTTCTCAGACTCTTCGGATTTAGACAGACTGCTGAACCGCTGAGAGAAATTTGAAATGAAGACTTTGAAAGAGACACAGCTTCTGGAGCCTTTGTAGAAGCTTTGTAACAGCAACCTCCACCAGCACCACCTCTCCTCTGAAAAACGTTTGTTCATCGTGGCTTCAAACTACACATTAAAGATCTAGAATACTTCTGCAAAAGAAGCCTCTCTGGGTACCGGGCAGTAATCTTCAGGGTCAGGCTGTTCAGCGGTGTGGATACACTGCTACTGTCCAGAAGTGCTACGGTGGCCTGTTCAGGCCATGTAGTGGGCCCCGTCGGGTCCACGAGGTGGTCTTTTGGTGCTTTCATTGGCATTGGAAGTCGGGGGGGGGGCACGGTGTTTGGTGGCGGGTTTCTTCTCCCTCAAGGACGGTCGAGTCTGACTGAGAGACGACATCCCAACGGCTGCAGGCTGGAGACTCCCACCGGGCTCCACGATGGTATTTATAACTACGGCAAGAACAAGAGGACATTTATGAACAGACCAAACTCAATCTACTCCAGGTTAACTCTAACATCTTATAATACTTTTTTACAGAGATACTTTAAGGTAAGTGCTTGACACCAGTAACATAGTCCAGCACACAGAGATCAGGCCAGGAAGTGTTCGGCCAAGCTTAACACCTGCTAGCCTAGAAGTCTTTGTTTATTGATCTGTCGAATGCTTTTGACACTCAAAAGCAGCTCAAAGCTCAAAGGGGACTGCATCCAAAAATATTCACACAAACATACAATTCTATGCAGACGACACTGTTCTTTACACTTGTTATTTTCATGTACAGTTTTTAATGAAATAAGAACAAAGACTCAGTGGTTTGAAATTTTAAATATCAATGTTGGAAACAAAGCAGATGTTTAATGCCCCTAATCATACAGAAAAACACAGGTTTTCTGTCTTAGCCAAGAACCGATAATATAAACGTGTACAAAAGTGTGTCTGTTCAGGAAACTCTTCTACCTTCAAGCTGTCTCTGGACTCTCCTCAGCTCCTTCAAGATTGAGGTAATTTCCTGTAACATCAAACAGAAAACAAGGAAGTTCAAGCTGCACTCCTTTCAGATGCTGAGCGTCCAATAATCAAAGAGTTTGCTGAAGGACCTTGTTGGAGGTTTTCAGGATGGGGACTTCATTCTCAGCGTTGATCTTTGCTTCGATCTCCTCCCAGACCTCCGCCTTGTTCTGAAACAGAACCCTGAGAACAGACAAATACCCTGCAGGGTTCAAACCACACAAGGACTTCTGATATAAATCTTAAATCAGACCTGAACCCGCAAAAACTGGACCTTACATTGAAATCGTAGCACTTTATTGTAGAAGGTGCAATTTGCAGCCTCAACTTACATTCTTATTTACACCAACTTCAATAACAAATATTTCACACTGCACAGAGGTGGACTCACTTTGTCCTTCTAAGAAGGCATAATATTCAGACAGGGTGGGGGTAGTCTCCAATCTGAGGGGGTCAAAGTCTTCAGGTTCAGGTCTGTATGAAGAGCTGCAGTACATGTAAACACTGTGACTACATTTACTGCTACAGCGTCATCAAGGGCTTCCTTACTTCATTTTTTCAGCCAGCTGCTCTGTGTTTTCCCGGATTGCCTGAGACAGCTGAGACACTGGATTTAGCATCAGGTTGTCCAGGATCACCTGAAAGAGGTTATAATGTGACATCAGCATCAACAGTAACACAAACGTTACATCCCGAGGTCCCAGCACACCAAAACTAACTGCAGCAGCTGCAGTCTGCTTTAGTTTGTTCACTTGTGGAAGGATCGCTCAGGTCTCAAAGTGGTTTATCTTTGTTTGTCTCGCTATGGGACAGGGCCTGAGTATGGTGATGCTGGTTTAGCCCTCAGCACCACCCTGAGGACAAACTTTTACATGTTTAGCTGCACTACTGGGAAAATTTAACGAGAGACATTATCAAGAGGTTTTTCATATTCTGGCAGTGCAGCCTCAGTCAGACTGATGCCCAGTCCACAGAAAGTGGCATGGCATTCATTTACCTGTCTTTATAAAACAGGACGTGTTGGAAACTTGGTGGCGTAAATACTTGTGAGGCTAGTTGGCTAAATATTGTACTATCAGGTAAGCAGCCAGCTATCTGGGGACAGTCTAGCTCCCCACAGACGTCCACCAAGTTAGAAAGGAAACTGGACAATAAGTGAAACAGACTGTTCTTGATATTTGTAATATTGACACACAACGAGTAATGTTTACCTGACTAATCAGGTAATGTGAAAGCAGCTAAAATAATTTTTCAGTCAGTTCAGACAATGTTGGGGTTCAGTGGTTATTTGCATTTGTATAATTAATTTAAATAATAATTTATACTTTGATCATAAAATAATAAGTAAATTTAGTCCCCCATTATCCAGACTGGCTGAAACCATATTGTGTCATATTTAAAAGTAAACTTTAGATTTGGGACACACTGAGCTGCAGTGTGAACCTCAGTGGGATTAGACAGTGACCTCTTCACGGTTCCATGGACGACGTTGCTTAGAACCGGGCTCTGGCTCATTCATGTTTGCGTCCAAGTCCGAGAAGGCAGCAGAACCCGGAGGAACCTTCTGGTAGTTTAAACTGGCCTCAGGAATATGTTGGACCAGCTGGAAAGAGAGTAGAGGGAGTCTGGCTCCGGTGATCTGACCACTGAATATTTGTTAACACACCAGCGAGCAGCCGGCCGGTGATGGTGGTGCCCCGTGAACGCATGCACCAAGTCAACATGCAACTGCAATGGTGGGGGCAACGGTGTATGCAGTGAATTTTAGTACTGCTGGGATACAGCAAGTTAACAACAACAGGGAGACGCCGGAGTGCAGGAGGATCCTACTGGTCACCAGCTACAGCTCCATGAACTGTCCGAAAACCAGTAAAACCAGTTCATTAATGTGCAGGGTGATGGAAGTTCATTAACTACTGAGGAAGCACAAAACAAATGTGAGCTGCAATCAGTCTGAAAATACAGATCTGAGAGCCGATGTTGAAGGCAATGTTTTGTGCTGACTCACTTGTTTTGTCACAACTCACGACTGTTTCGTCGTTGATAATCTTTCACACCGGACCACTCAATCAGACAAATCTCAGAATGAAACAATCAGATGTGCTTCAGAACAATCCAACACTGATGAGAGGGTAGTGTTAGGATCAGTGTCTGGAGGGGGGGGGGGGAACCAATTACAGGGCAGGAGGGGTGATGAGTCAGAGTTAGACACCTGAGATGGTCGAACCCCACATAATGGATAAGATGGCTTCTGTGCAGCAGAACAGAGAAATTAATCATGAGAATCCAAAGCATGATGAAGCTCCCGTCAAACAACCTGCAACCTGGAACTCAACTGCAGAAAACAGGACTGAACTTTTCCTCCATTTGGAAACTAAGCCTCCACTTTCCACACTTGTGATAGTTTGAAACTCTGGGTGTCATAATGGTGCCTAACCTGGCCTGTTCAAACCAGCTCAGACTGCCCACCATTTTAAAAGTTATAACCAAGGTTAAAAATCTTGTGTTCAGTTCAGTTTGAAGCTGTGGTATGTGTAGTGGTGGTGTGGGGGGTGTTTTATGGTTTGTCGCATTGCACACCTCCTCCCTGGCAGAGATGGTGGAGGCTGGCGTATTGGGCAGTGAGCTGGGGGAGGTGGTGGTGCCCATGCCAGAACTCGGTGAATCTCCATCCCCGGCAACATCGTGGATTTCCTTTGCCAGGATGGCCAGATCTTTGGCCAGGTCCTGACTGAGCCTGCAGGGGAAACACAAAATAAGGTCAAAGTGAAGGTTGGACCCACAGTGAAAGAAAGACGAACCAATAGATCAGATTTCTGTTACTCTTTGAATTAAAGGTAAGTTTTAATATTTCATTGTTTTTTACTTGGCAATTTCGGCGCTGTGCGTGGACCAGTTGTGGTAGGGGTCGACCTCGTTCTGGTCCTCGTCCTCCTCCGTCTCTAAGGACACAGACTTGGATCGGGTGGTAGCTGTCCTGTGGCTGCGAGGCGTCTGGGCAGATGAGGTGGGATGGGAGGAGCGTTTGGATTTGGGAGTCCCCATATTTGTCTCATATTCTTCCTCAGAGGATGAGAAGTCTGAGCCTTTCTGTCTGCGGCGGGAACCTGTAAATATTTTCATTCAGATGAAAGAAGCATCTGCATCTCCTGCAGTTCAGTTTGTTACCCAGTTAGTGTCTGTTGGATCATTTCAACAATGGAAACATATGTAAGAGTGAAGATATACTGATTAATGATCGATCATCAGAGATGAATTGCCTACACTGGTACTGTATTGATCACTATGTAGCTACACACTGTGGTTCTCTCAAGAACACAAGTCCATTGTTTGCAATGAATTCAGCAGCTGAATTAAACTGAATTTTGTTGTGAATGTGATATGACTCTGATGTCACAGCTCTGCATTGAGGCATCTCCATAGCAACAGAGAATTTAACACAAAGAATCCACACCGTCATAATAAGGCTTTGGCATTTGCCCTCAGTTACAGCCGGGATATGGACTTTTGCGTTGAAGCACATCTTAATTCCAAACATGACAGAGACGGATGCTGTGAAGCTGTGTTTCCATGGAAACAGCAGCAGACTCCAGACGTTCGACAACAGTAACTTACCGGGGACAGAAATCTGACTTGATGAACAATGATAGTAAAAGGGTAGACTTTCACCTGCACAATACTACAACAAAACATATTCCTGCACTGTACAGCTCATTCATTCTGAAAATGTTTCTATTTATATTTCTTGACTTTAGTAGTACTTGATTTTTAAAAATTGTTTGTTGTTATGCATCGAAAAACCAAAGCAAATTGCTTGTTTGTGAAAACCTGCTTGGCAATAAACCGGATTCAGATTCTGATAAACCCACAATGCCACCGGTGTGCAGGTTTACATAGAAAACAGTGTGTGCAGGTGTGTGTTGCTCTAAACATATTAAAACATTCTTTTCCTGGTATTGGTGCTGAAACTCTGGTGTTTTGCAGTACTGTGAAACTCATCAGTTGATCCAAATCATCCAGCATCCAAAGATGTTGGCTAATCGTCTTGGAGAAGGACGAGACCCAATGAATTACCAAATAAAACAAATGAATGGGACCTGGAAACCAGACTAGGTAACAGAAACAGTTTAAGGGTTGAATCCTTACTGCCGAGACAATCTGGTAATAAATAACAATGAAGAAGAAAAGTGGCTGAAACACTTGGAAAAGATACTGTGTGACAAAAAAAGTATTTATGTCTACATTTTGAAAACACAAATCTGGACAGGACTAACCGGTGTTGGGGTACTTGGCTCCGCTGGACCGGGTTCGGGTCAGTGGTTGCTTCCCCAGAGCTCCTTTGTTAGCTGTCTGGCGGGCATCGCCCACAGATGTCTTTCTGGTAGTGACAACAGACTCAGAGTTCCTGTTAGAGAAACCTGACCGGCCTGTGGAGGACGTCTCGTTGTCGCTGGGAGTTGTGAAGGAGCCGGTCCTCTTCCTGGGCATCGCTAAGATGTCCAGCCTGGACAGCTTCTTCCCCTCGGCAGACACTTTGGCCGGTGCAGGAATATAGTCAGAATTCTGGGAGCCCCGGTCAGTCTCAGTGCCTTCATTATCTGAGGCCTCACCCAGGCGTGCGCGGCGAAGCATGGATGCCCGAGTTGGCCGTGGTGCTGACAGGCTGTTGGAACGTGTCAGAACCTGCTGAGCTGCCGTCTTGGGTGTCTTTCCATTGTCGTCTTTCTGCAGAGGGGTGATCAGTTTCTTGCTATGGCTTGACGGACGGGAAATTTCATGGTCAGATGATGTGGTTTCAGTCCAGTGTGGACCAGAACCCTGCTGGCCCTCTGATAGATCCAGAGATCCACGGTTGCCCGCACTGCGGCGTATCTGGTAGCGCTTTGCTGCCTCTGCCTTGCTTGATGTATCTGTTGTCACCTGGTTTCGGCGTTTCTCAGAAAGCCGTTCACGAGCGGTGAGTTGCCGTCCTTTTGCTTGGATGGACGAACTAGAAGAGGACTTCTCCTTTTGGAGGCTGCTGATGGTGGGACGCTTTTTAGAAGCATAGCTTACAGGAGCATTTTTGCTACTCACCTGGCTCACTGTGCTCGCTGTATCCACATCTGACTCACCAGAAAGGGAGTCGTCCATGTGGGTGGAGGAGCCTCCCTTCTTTGAACTTCGACCGGAGCCAGACGACGGGAACTTGGTGTCCAGAGAGGACAGAGTTCCCTCTGCCTCCTGAAGGAAGGACTGCGTGTCCTGGATGTTCTCCCTCCTCTGCTCCATATCTCTGATGGACGGGTGGCTGGAGATGTGGGGAAGCTTCTTCATTTGGATGGTGTCGCTGGGCCGTTCTTTGGTGAAGCTCTCCTGCCGGACTATCGATGATATGCAGCTGTCTTTAGTGGGGACAGAATCCTTGTCCTGCATTTGGAGGTTTGGAGCAGAGCTATTGGGTTTGACACCTGTCCTCCTTGGTTCGTGTCCACTCAGGTGTCGGATCAGGACAGTAGTAGGGGGAGTTTTTACTGGAGGCTCGCGAGTCCTCTCAGACTGTACCAGGCTTTGGGCCTTGTCAGGTTTGCCTGGACTGTCTTCGGAACCAATGTAAAAGGAGGTGGATTTTGTGGATGAAGACACTTTCTCCAGACCCTTGAACTGACCAGCACCCACTGGAGACAAAGATCCAGTTCTGGTCTGATTCTTCTTTGTTTTCTCCAGAACAAGTCCATCATCTGAGCGACTGGCATCACTCAGGCTGTCTGGGTCCACATCATCTTGAACAGACAAGCACCGGGTGGAGTCCTGTGGGCAGGGAGAACCAGAGACTCTGTCCAGAGGTTCTTGTCCTTGGAAAGGTTCATGGCGAATCAGGATACTTGGGGGAACACTATCCAGCTTTTCTGGAGGCACCTGGGGCAGCAGCCTTCTTGTCCTGGAGCTGTGGCTGGACTCCGACTCAGAGTTATCGTAACTGTAATTTCTCATTGACCGACTCATGAGGCGCAAATCTACAAAAACAATTCAAGTTATATAAATTTTTCATATAGACGTCTAATACTTAATTTGTATTATATTTTCCAAAATACATGTTTAAAGGACAAATCCTGAACTGATGTGCTGCAACTTTCCCATCCCAAAACATAAAACCATAGAATTCCACATACTCTGCTTTCTAACATTGACCATGTGAATTCTCCTCCGTTCCTCAGTGCTTATGACACAAATCTGACATTTGTCTTGTTAGAGGATTAAATGTCTTATGGGTATCAGGAACAACTAATGTTAATTTAGGTGCTAATGTGCACAGAACACACTTAAATCAGGATGTGACTGGATCAGCCAGACCACATTAGGAGGTTTGATTCCAATGCAGGCAAAATTGACAAGAGCATTTATTAAAATCAGGAGTAAATGAAGAGACCTGTGATCAGATGTCATAATCCAGATAACATATTCAGACACATATCGTAGGTTAACAGAAGGTGGAAATGGGGTCAAAAAGTATGTTGATACCTGACATTTAACACACTATGTTTAAATCATTTTCTGACAAACTGCACAGACAGACGGTACCTTCGAGACATTCTCCTTGAGGTGGAGTGGAACCCGGTTCAGCATAGCTGTCTGCCAGACTGGCCCAACGGGAAACCCATTTGGGTCCTTCCATACCTGCTGCATGAGCAGGTGGAACCTAGACAACAAAACGGCATAATGAATGACATTTTCAGACAATACAAATGTGGGACCAAAGAGTCCCACTTGTAAGAGTAAAATTTGTAACAGGAGAAACTGAGGGAATACCTAAAGTAGTCTTCATGCACTGGGATCAGAACATGCTACCCAGGTGTTTTTCCTGATTCAGATTCAGTTTACCAGTGTTTTTTACCTGTATGGGGCCTGTTGGGGGGCTGCTGATAGCAGCTGGGATAAAGCCATGCAACGGGTCCACAGTGCTACCATCACTAGGCAGGTTAGCTTGCTCATCCTTGCCATCATTTATTACAGGTCTATACACTCCTGTGTTCACACCACTGTACTCTGGAGAGTCGAGGACACCAAACACCTGTCAGAGCACAGGGCATGCATGAGGAGGAGGGGGGGCAGGATCACGGCAACAGAAAGGAGCAAGAAGGACAAGAGGTTTCATGCATTCCTAAAGCGATTTAAAACACACAGCTTATTTAAGCTTGTCTCATAAGAATATAGATGTCAAACACTGAAATTGAAAAGCAATGGTCCCAAACCTGCCCATGTTTATATTGTGTTGTATTGTGGACTGACCTATTTGATGAGGGGGTGGCATTAGACAGGTTGGTCACTCATTTTAATATTATAACACAAATTAGGTCTTTTATTTTTGCTACTTCTAACAAAGAAACTGTCAAGCAATGCTTGTTTTGTGTTTTACTGATGTTAGCTTAGTTGTTGCAACAGTAACAGGAACACAGCACATCAGATCGGCAGATCAAGTAGCTCAGTGCCACGTCTACAACAACAGAACAATAGCTTTAACTGTAGTATCTTCATACTTACATACTAAACTATTTCTGACTGAGAAAATGATTTGTTGTCTCTCTCTCAATGCAAAGCAACCATCACTGGTTCATTGACCATGTGCTTTACAGAGTACTTTTATAATTTTGGCAACTGTTACACTGACTGGAAAACCCCCCACACTCAGAACTCTATAGGGTGTTTTTTAACATCAGCATTTTGAACCATAAATGCTGCTTCACACAATCTGTGCAAGGTCACTAGCTAAAAGCACTCAGGGTCACTCTTTATGGTCACTATGAGTTCACCTGATCAATCATGTTGCGAGCATCCTCCACCTCTTTGTCCTGTGACTCTGTCTCGATGGTGTAGGTCCCAGCATCACTCAGGCTGTCGTCCTCCTCATTCCTCATCATCCTCTGGGAACATTTGGGGTCTCCTCCACGGACGCCCAGGGGCGGCATTGGGGACATGGGTGGCCCACAGGAGTGGACGGAAGAGGCAGTCTGGCCAGCAGTGCTGGTGGGGATTGAGGATTTTGAGACTGCTGGAGTCTGTAAGGGGGAGGTGGGGTAGGAGACTGAGGAAGGTGCTGGAGGTTCTTGAGGGGAGGGAATTCTTGCATGAGGAGGTGATACCATTACAGGCGGTGCAGACATCGGGGGAGGGGACGTCTTGTCCCTTGTTGGGGAGGAATCCTGCTGACCAGAATCCTTCAGGAATTCGGCAGCAAACTCCTGAGCAAGCCCGGACTTCTTCCCGACACTGCCGAAGGGTCTGATGATGATAGCCGAGGAGGAGCGAGAGGAGGACCCAGAGGAGGTCACTTCCCCCTCCGTCTTCTCCCTCTTCAGAGAGCTCGACCTCTGGGGGCCGCTGTGGCCTTGACTCTTCAGAGGAACCGTCACCTGCTGCGTGGGAGGGATGTGGCCGTGCACAGATGCCGGCCTCTCACCACCTTTCCGCCGCTCCAGTTTGGCCTTTAGGGCAGAGTACGAGTCAGCGTGGGCAGGGTTGTGCGTGAAAGACTGTGAACGCTTTTTGCGTGGGTTGTCATCAAAGAACTCAATAATGAAGGCCTGCTGTGTGAGGTGCTCGGGGGGCTCCTGCTTGGGCATTTCTGTGGTGGGGGACTGAGCCTGAGGAGGCCTCTGGGACAGGGGCCGCTCCAGAGCCACAGGTGAGGCTGGGGCCGGTTCAGGTGGAGAGTACTGCAGTGGCTGGTGGAGCTTCTGTGTTGGAGCAGGTAACTGGCAATGGATAGACTGACCTGACTGAACAGTTTGCTGCAAAGCCTCAGACTGCTCTGATTGGACGGACTGGTGAGACTGGACAGAGTGGTGGGATTTACTCCTTCCTTTGAGAACTGGGTCCTCTGAGTCACTCTGGGTTCCATCCTCATGATGGTGACCTGACAACAAGAAAAGAAAACATCAAACCTCAAGTAATCAATACATGTGATATGAACATCAGACGAGTCCCTGTGAAGTGAAGTCTGATCCCACTGAGAATCAACAGTCCAGTCTGAAGCTCTGAGCAACTTTCAGTTCTGCATGCTCCCTATTAGAACACAAGAAGTCAATATAATAATTTATCAAATTAATGAATACAGGTTTACACAGATGGATATTATACAAATAATATTTCCTTTAAAGAAGTCCGAGTAAGGGCATGCTTAACTTCGTTAACATCAACAACATGCACCAAGTGGCGCTGGAATGTTCAAAATCCATAAGAACAAGACTATCAAGAAAGGTTTGATTTGACTGGATTTAAAGTTGGTTCATTACATTAAAAACAGGTAAGATTCTGACCTTTGAGGGTCTTGATGTTTATGGCGAGGTCACTCTTGGTGCTGTAAACATCTTCACACATTGGATGTCTTCTCATCATGGTGACATCACTGTGGACCAGCCAATCGGCCACCTTGCTCTCCGCTGACATCACCTCAGCAGGCGTGGCTGTCGTGATGGCGGACTTGGAAGCTTGCTGCTTCCTCTGGCGGATGGAGAACTTGGTGACGTGGTCTTTGATCTTAATTTTGCCAGGCATGCAGTCGTCAAACTCAATGGTGAAGGAGGCGTGGCTCTGAACAACGGGTGGGGTTGGGGTGGGAGGGGAGGGCGGGGCTGGAGGCATGTCTGTGTCCTTAGTGGGGATCTCATGAAGCTCCGCCCCTGTGGTTTTGGGGTGCTGGAAGTCCTTGGTGGGGATCTCAAAGTAGCTTGGTTCCCGGTGGTACGAAGGGAAGATGGTCTTTTGTTGGGGATCCAACAGAGATCCAGCAAAGTCAGGATCCAGAGATGAAGCGTCTTTCTGGACGTCTGACCAAAACAGAGACGTTAACAAACATTTTTTAAGAAGATTTTAACACATCAGATGTGCAGATCTGTTGGGACAATAAACAAAAAACTGTCTCGTGTGTCTTCAGCAACACATTGTTTTTACCTGCATGAGTTTCATCGCTGCTCTGAACTTTACTCCCATAATCCTCCTCTCCCCACCAGGACGGCTGACCGTACAGAGGAGTGGGCCGACAGGCTGGAGGCTCTGTAACACACACACACATACACACTCAGCGCTTTCATCTCAAACTGACTGGTCTGCAGCTTGTCCCAATATATAAACCATCATGACATCACACTGTTGATATCTGATGTCACAGCACAGGAAAACCCTTTCAAAATAAAATTAATTATGTTTAACACAGTTACACCTGTCTGTTTTTAGATATGTGGTTTAGTGCTTGTTCTCCACAAACTGTACTGCAGTATTACTCACAGTATCATTGGCAGTATTTTTTACAGTATAATAGACGTACCCTGTGTCAGACTCTTGGTACTCTGGGTTTTATCTGCTCTCGTTCGATCTTCCTGCTCTGGCTTCTTCCCGTCTGGAGCCTTCAGGCTCATCTGCAGCTGACTGCTGTACTTCTCATGCTGGAACAACAGGAGGCGCTCATCATGCACTGCTCAGTGTAACTCAAGGGAGGAGGAGAGGAAAACTACACAGGATATGAAGGTGTACACTCACAACTGTCCCCTGTAAAACAACCACTAGGAACATATCATGCACATATAAATACTGCAATATAAACACACACACACACACACTGACCTTCAGAGCCTCCTCTGGGACTCTGTGTTGACTTTTCTCCAAAACGTAGATGTGAGTATGTGGAGAGGCGGTTAAGAAAAATACTGATCAAATGATCAAACAGTGACACACACACACACACACACACACACACACACACACACACACACACACACACACACACACACACACACACACACACACACACACACACACACAC
>JAVQJL010020225.1:0-15367 GCA_036024295.1 Nannoperca obscura | reverse complement strand
CTCGCGGGAGAGACAGGAGAGACAAGAGACACAGGAGAGACAGGAGAGACAGGCCACTCGCAGGAGAGACAGGAGAGACAGGCCGATCACAGGAGAGACAGGCTGCTTGCAGGAGAGACAGGCTGCTCGCAGGAGAGACAGGAGAGACAGGAGAGACAGGCCACTCGCAGGAGAGACAGGAGAGACAGGCTGATCGCAGGAGAGACAGGCCACTCGCAGGAGAGACAGGAGAGACAGGCTGCTCGCAGGAGAGACAGGAGAGACAGGCCGCTCGCGGGAGAGACAGGAGAGACGGTAGAGACAAGAGACACAGGAGAGACGGGAGAGACAGGAGAGACAGGCCGATCGCAGGAGAGACAGGCCGATCGCAGGAGAGACAGGAGAGACAGGCCGCTCGCAGGAGAGACAGGAGACACAGGAGAGACAGGAGAGATGGGAGACAGGAGAGATGGGAGAGACAGGAGAGACAGGCCGCTCGCGGGAGAGACAAGAATTGAGAATTGAAGGGAGAATTGTGCATGAGATGAGGCAGGTCCAGACGCGTTTCTGAATTCATAGAAATACGACCTCCAACATGATGTAACAAAAACATAAAAGCAGTGAGGTCTGTGTCTGTGGCTCGGCAGGTAGAGCGGGTCGTCCTGTCGAAGCGTCATGGGGAAAGTCCCTGAAAGTTTAGCTGCTGATGGAGGCGGCATCAGTGGGTGAATGAGACAACTCTGAAGAGTGCCATCGATCTAATGAACCTTTATAACTCAGTTCTGGAACAAACATGAGCATTTAAGCACACCTTAAACGTTCCCTTCCACTTTCACTCAGACTTCACATGCCTCCGACATTCCTCACCTCCTTCATCTCTCCCTCCGGACCCCTCCGCCCACCCATCCGGCATCATCTTGGCTGTCAGACGGGGTTGAAGTCAGGGCTCTGCACAGGCCAGTAAGTTCTTTCTGGGAGCTGGCTTTGTGCACCGACACAATCCCAACACATCATCACAGTCATATTGAAACAGAAAAAGGGTCAGTTACATTAAAATCCTTACCCAACCAACCAGAGACCAACCATTTCTATCAGGCTTTAAATGAGACAATGTTATTGCAGTTGAAATGATGATGCAACAGCGGGCAAACGTACCCGACAGCAGCCAAATGATCAACACTTAGACTTTAATTACCCATCTTTGCTTTCACAAGATCCTTTTGTCAACTGACAGGTGACACCTCAGACTTTACCTCTTGACCCCTGATTTCCATTATCTTTAAAGATTTCTTTGCACTCTATAGAATAACATATTCCTGCTGATTGAGGCAAAATACGACGCTCACATTCAGTGAAATATTCAAGTCTAAGATGCCTACATGTGCTAGTGGCTGCACCACAACACCAATCACACACTGTGCACCATTTATATGAATTTATTCAAAAATCAGCTGGAATGATTTGTATCTTTGGGACATTTAAAATCATTATTAGAGCTAAAATACTGTTCTGTGGGTTTAAACAATGTTTTAGACACACAGTGCATTTTAAATAATAAAATAATAAACCTACTGGTGCGTCTGGTGGTGCTAAAGATGTCAAGAACTATTATAAGTGAAGATATGGTTTATGTATCAAGTGTATTGTTACCACAGGAGTAAAAGGCCACACGGACACCACGTCTTCAAGACCCAAATCAATGTTTAGGTGATAAATGTTGTGTTGTGTGGTTTTGTTACAAGAAGCCTTAACATCAAGTCTAATGTTAATATAGAGGAGAAGGAAAATGTTGTACAAGAGCCTCAATATTGCAATGCAGCTCACAGGTGATGCATCTTATCTTTAAATCATCAGCACCATCTGGTGGCTGGAGGGCATTGTTCTCAGCAGTGGACATGCTGCAGGTAAACATCACTACATCCATACGTGACAGTACATCGTGGTTTCATTCACCTGCAGGATCAGTTCAGAGACTCTGGTCGGTGAAAACTCTCCTAGATTTGATAAGAAAACGAGCTCTCAGGGACTTTAGTGAGCAACTTTCTTCAAACTGAGAATTATATAATAGTAGTATATAGTCATACTCCACCCAAAGCTTATTCTTTGAGGGTTAGACACTCAAGTCCCTGGAAAAGCAACAGAAAAACTTTTATAAATCTGATCTTAGAACTGCTGCCTTCAGGCAGGCGTTTCAGGTCATTAAAAGGCTGAAGAACAGTTTTTATGCCAGAGAAATAACTACATCAAACAAAATCTGAACATTTTCTATCAAGGGATTGTGCAATATCTGCAGAATGTTAATGTTTGTGTGTGTGATGTCTTTATTTTTTATCTATGGCTCATTTTAGTATTGTTTTTATTTATTTATTATTGTTCTAGCACCTTAAAGATTGGCATTTTCTAATTTCGTTGTACCTGTACAGCGACAATAAAGACATTGAACTGAATAAAGTACTCAACACTCATATTTGAACGTCTCTCTCGGTCAACTTGGTCTCTTTCACCCATTCACACACACACACCAGCACCATGATGCTATTCATGGTGCTACCCAAAGAGCAAACAAAGGACCGTATTTAGACATATTTTATCTACAAACCTTCTACGTCAGCTTTCAGTCTCACAAGAAGGTTTTGGGTGGAGAACCGTGTGAACAACAAAAGACACAGGAGCCATTTGAAGTTTTGTGATCACATGAGCACTTTGTTATTTAACATCCATAGTAGTTTGATAATGTCATACGTATACGTCATATAGCCTGGACACAGAGAGAAGAGCAGTGTCACTGATGCTGAAGGTATTTACAGGCAGGAGGAAGCAGATCTCTTTTACATCACTCCTACAAGTGTAGCATTTTAAAGCGCGACATTTCAGCTAATCGAATGCCAAGTCTGCCTTAGCCTCTTACCCCTGAGCCCCCCCCCCCTCTCTGGTTTTCATCACTACTACGTGTTTCTCTCCGTCCGTCCCGTGTAAAGTCTGAACAGGATGTCAATGAACAGCAAACTGCGAGGAGGACCGAACACATCTGTCGTCACGGCTGTCAGCTCTGAGACTAAAGCTCACACCTGCTTCCTGAATAAAACATCCATACATATAGCTCTGTGGCAGAAATGAATCACTGGAGGATTTAAATATATTTACAGCTCAATGAAAATGAAGTATTAAATAGTTTTTTGCTGAAATTAAACGACTGTACAAAATGTACAACAACGAAATAAAAAGCGGTCAAATGATATCCTATGTAAGTTTTTCAAAAACTACACGAGCATTCATTTATTTAATAAATGTACATTGATTTGACCAACTTATAATGTGTAATATTGATTTGGGCGTCTGTATACACTCAACATCTGTCCATGTGTTCTGTATATAGCTGTCATTGTTCTTCTTCAACTCATTTTGAACCTAAGGCCACATTTTACACCTGGGCATGACAGGCAGCACAGAGATGCCCACGAAGCCACCATCGCAATATGTGTTCCCTTTAAACATCCAAAAATATCCCCTCTATGTTCTCTGAAGTCAAGAAGAACCTCTGTGGACAAAAAGTCAAGCATTTTAGAAAATATAATGTCAGGACAAATATTAGGTCGCTAACCTTTAAGTGTCCAACAGAGCAACCCTCCCTTTATTTCCTCATGCGCTTTAAGGCATAGATCAGATCATTTACCCCCTCCCCGTATCTAACAAGCAATAATTTAATGTCAGCTAGGGGTTTCCGTCTCATCTCAAACACATTCATTCAGAAAAGCCTCTGCACGTCTCCACAGCTGTGCTTTGCTTTCATTGGACATCCTTCCCGTTTCTCTGCAACCATTTAGATGCTTCCTGCAGATGACTGAACCGCTCAGTAGATAAACAGAGCTCACCCCCACGTGTGTAAGTCTTATATGCATTTACAGTATGTAGCAACAGATCCAGACGCACACGTACAGCTCCGACCGTAGCCACTCGCTTCAGTGCGTCCTCTTCAAAAGCAGTGAAGTGTCCCTTAAGGACAGGTTAAAGCTGTTTTTAAACCCGGGCCCTATTTTTGGAGTCTTAATGGCTGATGGTTAACAAAATGTTTGGAATTGATCCAGTAGATCGCCTCCGCCGGCAGCTGTGAACTGGCTGCAACATAATCCTTTGGGGCAACTGTGTCCGTCCACTGAGAGTGCTGGTTTCTGCCGCTGACAGGCTCAGACTGCTCTTCACCCTCTGACAACATTATGGAAAGGAGACAGATCCTTTATGTTTAACCAGAAACAGAAAGTCTCTTGTGAGAGGTGGAGTTGTTGCAGGAAGACGACGGTGGAGACATGAGACAGAGCTGGAGAGAAGAGTTTGTGTCTCTGCAGGGATCATTTCCACAATGTTCAGACACAAAAACAGTCTGAGCCTGGCAGTGCAAAAAACTGCACTTTTAGTGGACGGACTGTGACGGGTGCAGTTGATCCAAAGGATTACGCTGCAGCCATTGCAGCTCGCTCGCAGATGAAGGCGGAGGCGATCTACTGGACCCCACTCCAAATCTTTTGGTAACTATTAGTCATTTAGCCTCCAAAAACAGGGCCGAGATTTAAAAACATTAGATTTCCCCTAAGGGGACACGTGAAACAGGACTGTAGAGAAAAAGACAACATTTTTGCAGAGCTGCGGTGAGTCTTGAGGGGGGAGTCCATCCATCCGTCCCGTCGTCTCCACACAAACAGGCTTTGATCAATTAAGACAGATGGGGAACTGAAATATACCTTTTGCATTCTGGGTTAAACAGCCATCTAAACAACCCTGTGTGGTTTTTCTACTCTTCTAATAATAATTGTTATATTAGCAATCGTGGATCAGAAAGTTGACGATTTTTGCTTTTACATCAACCACCTTAAATTGAATGCAAACAAAGCAAGGATTCACTGTTTCTATGAATAATTAAAACCATCAATCGACACCAAGTAAGCAACAGGACATCAAATCGACCCCGGTGTTCGACTGAGGGAAAGAACTGTGTTCAAAGAGTGGCACAGAACCGGCAGCACAGCGACGAGCAGCGAGGCGTGGTGTATGTGATGGAGTTGTGAGTCGCCCCTCCCGGTCTGGTTGGACGTGATGTATGCGGTCCCATAAGGAAGCGAGTAGCGGCTGCACGCAGGGACAGAAGCGTGTGTCGGGGTGTCTTTGGGTTTGTTTCTGGTCTGGTCTTTTGGTTTTTGGATGTATGCATGCACACTTGATGTACCCTTGAAGTGGATGTGAGTTTGTGTTGGAGCCTGCATGCTTCCCTCGCACATGTCTGTAAATCCTCTTGGTACTTTCTACAATGTCTTTTTTTCCAGGAATCATCCCGAATGTACAATCTTCTCGAACAGCAGCCCTAAAGGTCTTTGTGTCCAGTAGGTGTGTGGCAGGGACACCCTCTGTCTCTTGCATTAAGTCCTCTCAGGGCAGCTTCGGCTCAGCACCGCCCGGGTCCAGTGGCGTCCTGGCTGTCCTCCATGCCTTTGAGCGTAACATAGATGATGGGGACCAGGCCCTGCGTGGAGCCCAGGGAGCACAGCAGCCAGTCGGGGTCGGCCTTGCTCAGGACGCGCAGGATATCGCCCTTGTTGAAGCTGAGCTGGCCGGGCTCGGTGGCGATGTGGTGGCACAATGCTCGTACTTCACTGAGGAGTGACAAGAGGACGTGGAGAAAGATGAACGATGAAATACAAAACACTGCCTGGTTGCAGCTTCTCAGCTCTAAGAATCTGCTGCTTCTCTTTGTCTTTGTGGTACTTTGTGAATAGTTATGACTGTTTTCTGACCAAATTATTCATCCATTAATCAAAATATAATGAAAAGTAATAGACACATGTGACACAACCCCCTTTCATGTTAAAGCCACCATTTTTTAATGGCCAGTCGATCACAAAGAGTGCGACACTTTTTCAGTTCCTCACTACAGCTGTTCCATAAATTCACCCTGTTGATGGAAATGCAATCATTTAAAAAAACTACTGGATATTTTTGGGTAGTAATTTGATTTAAACATGATTTGTGATGTTTTACAATCTTTTAAGTGTTAAGTGTCAAGAGTTTTAGAGCCCTTTATTCAATAAACGTGAGGGGGGGGCTCTCTTGTGAAGTAGAAGTATAAACATTGGATGGATTGGTGTAGAGTAGAATCCTACTGTAGTAGTGTTTAGTGTTTGCTCACCACGGTGAATGTGTTTTGGCGTGAGTCGGCTGGGTGGACCTCGGCGGAGGTGTGGATTGGGTGTGTGTGGGTGTCGCTGGAGCCTCCGCCTTCTTCCCACCTCCTGCTCCAATAGTCTGAACTATAAGGTCAAGAACAGACCGGTCCAGGGAAAGCCAACCTGATGGTGGCCTTAGAAAGAAAAACACAGTGTGGAAGAATCGTGCAATGTATTGTTCTGATAGCTTAAGCACACACAAGACATAAATCTTCTCACACATATATAGTTTTTTAACTATTTATTTTTTTTTAAAGCAGTTTATAGCAGAAGGATACCAAACAGGAGGAAAATGTGCATTTGTTTGGGACTATTTTCAGCTGCGGATTAATTCAAGCTAGTAATTATTCGCAGCAACATGACAGCGCACTTGTTAGTAGATCGAGGGGCTGGTTTCAGTCTTCTGATGAGAGCTGATGACAAAAAGAAAACTATTACCTGCTTGTCTGTTTTGCCCTCTGGTCAGCTCCTTCCACCCTCGAAGGAGAACCAAGACTGGATCCAAAGAGCCTGCCCCAGCGCAGACTCTGTCCCTGAGAGGGGCTTTCCTCCTGGGCTGCAGCTTGGGCTCCGGTCCCTGTGACCTTCAGAGGTTTGTTCTCTTTCTCCTGGTTGACAACGGACTCTGGCGGGCTGCCCATCCACGAAGGCCTTCCCCTGGATCCAGCGGACGTACCGCTGGAGCTACTGCTGCTTTTCCTGCTTCTATGCCTCTCCCCTTCTTGGCTCGACTCCGCCCCCTCCACCACTCCCTCCCTGGTGGGCGGGAGCTGGTCCTGCCGTCTCTCCGATGACTTCTTCCTCTTCTCAGTCTTTACAAACTTGGACCCCTCTGTGGATTGGTCGATGTACACCTGAGAGGACTGCATGAGCTGGTACCACCAGCCCGCCTGTCTCTCCTGCCGCTGACGCCCCTCGTCCGCCATACCCTTCTCCTTCTCCCTGTCCTTCTCCTGTCCATCCTCTCCGTCTCCTTGGCTCTCCTGTCCCACGCCTTTCACTCTCTGCACACTCATGCCCCTCTCCTTCCACAGATTGGCAAACCCTACTTCCATCATCGTCGGTCTGCTAACAGGCCCGGCTGTCGCGCTCTCAGTCGTCTCTTTCCTCAACCTTGAATTTGCTCCCGCTGCTTCTCTTCTCGAGCCGACGCCTTCCATCCTGGGCCACGTTCCCTCTCGTCTCAGCCCCGCCCTCTCTCTCTTCACCTCTGCACTCGAGTCTCTGACCATGTCGCTCACGGTGGTGCTCCATCCTCTCATGAGCTGGAAGGTGGAGCGAGTGGACTGGTCGACACTCTGGCCTGCGGAGCACAGCTGCTCCTTGCAACGGAGATGCTCCTGGCCCTTCTGGAGGAGATGTGGTTCAAACAGCAGGTCCAGGTCAAAGGGGAGGAGCGACAGCGGCTGCAGCAGGAGGAGGAGCTCCTCAAAGAGAGGCTGACATGCCCCCTGCGACAGGGGAAGGAAACCCCACGGGTTGTAGTGTGCTGCTATAATATCTGAGCAAAGTAAAACAAAACAGGAAGAATATCAGAACATTCAGAAGAAGAAAAACCACATACACACGGACGGACATGCGCACGCACACATACACACACACACGGACGGACATGCGCACGCACACACACACACACACACGCACACACAATAAGCAGCTGTACTTTTGAAGATGGAGTCTTACCTTCGTGTGTGTAAAGGTGATTGAACCAGAATTCCAAAGACTTGAGGCTGAAATATGAGGAGAATCAGCACTTTAAATGAATTTAGGCATTATTACACTCAACATTCAGCAATGACATGGTTGAAAATCATTTTGGATCTCTTGAATCATCAACCTCAGCAGCGAGTGTGAACCAGAACAGTCAAGTTGCAGCCGGAGAGCGACTTACTTGAGCAGGCCAAAGATGAAGGCGTTGAGTCTCATGCTGTGGCTTGTGAGCTCAGAGTACTGGCTCACCTTTGAGAACAGGCTGTGGAGAACACGTGTGGACGGGCCTGATGGAGGCAAACATACAAACATGTCACCGGAAGCACCAGAAAGCTTTGATTTGAACAATATGATACAGGACTGCTGTGCAGGGAACTCTTGAAACAATGATTCGTAAAACCTAATAATATGTTGTGGCTTATTTTTAAAGACGGTGTTATTGGAAATAACAGTGTGATAATATTGAATATGTAACTTTACTAAGTCATGGTCGGAATCAGGTTTGTAGACTGGAGATGGTCTCAGTTTAGTGTGTTCTCACCCAGCTGTGTGGAGGCCTCCACCAGGCTCCAGGGCTGACAACGCCGCTGCCCGATGATCAGGTCCAGGACGTAGGCCTTCAGACCGTCCTGCAGCACCTCGTGCAGGGCCGGGCACAGGTACTTCAGGATGAGGTGACCCACGTTGGGACTCACCCAGCTGTTCCCCAGCTTCGCCTGGCAGGGTTGCACGGAAACATCAGGAAATGAAATGAAACTAATCAGGGAATGAAAGGCAAGACGCAAAGATAAAGAATGATGCAACCCTTTTATCTGCCTAGATTAGTACGCTACCTGTAGATTGTAAATTAACAGAAAATACATTTCCTTCCGGCTCAAGCTTCTAATCAATGAATGACTGAAGGCTCGATTTGTTCCCTGGATGAGACGGATCTGCACTCAACTTTCCTAAATGAAGTTACTAAAGAAAACAAAAGTGAAAGGGAAAAACCAAAGGACACATGAAGTGACGGACACCCTACACATCTGGGCACAAATACCTTCAAGAATGAAGATGTTACACACTAATGTCATCAGTAATGTGAGAAAACAGATGAGTGTGAAACGAAAGTCACTTGGCAGCTGAAAGGTTCCTTCACTGCAGGGGGATTAAGTTTGGTGTGTGAGCTTCGATCAGCCGGTTTCTCCTCCTACCTTCACATCTGGGTCTCGACTGGTGCCGAAGTGCGCCACAATCAGATCCACCGCTGTGTTCACGGCTTTCACCAAACCTGACGGAGGACAGAACACAGGAAGAGTTCGTCAGCGACCCTTTTCATGTCGTTTTTAATCCCATCACTTGGTTTCCTGTTTGACCGTCGTCTTCTGGGAGGCACCGAGATCCACACTTAGCATCACATTTATTTTGCTGTGTCCTTCACTGCCTTTGTGAATGTGTTGTTTGATTTACTGACGGCAGCAGTTGTGCAATGAACAGCTGGAAACCATCAGCTCAGAAAAACAAGACCAAATGAACTAACCTCAATCCAACTCCTATTGAGCAACACAGTATTTTAGCTTTACTTTAAATTATAATTGCATACATGACAGCCTAAGAACACGTCTCTGGGTCACAATGCATCTGAAACAAAGGTGAAAATGGCTTTGTAAATCTGCCACACACAGAGGTAAACCTGGACCCCCCAGTTGCTCATTATTCAGCACCCTGCTGCCTCAAGAGGCCTCAAATGACTCTCCTGACGGTCAAGCAGCATGTCTGCACTGAGATGCAACTTTTGCAGAACAGCACAACTACACATGCTTTAAATCTTCTAACTACAACAGAAGGAATCTGTCTTTCTGTGTCTCTGTGCTTCGATTCGCTCGACATCCGATCAACTCTGCACATGGCAGGTGTGTTGCTGTGGACCGATGGCAGTGCAGCGCCGAGCGCTGTAAGCAGCTAAACCTCGGTTCTCAACAAGCAGCACTTTCATAATTGAACTCGCTTATAATTTACTGTTGCAAGACTGTGTGGTGCAGGAATGATGTGTCTCAGAAACACCAAGCAAGGTGATGTTTCTGACTACGTCCCTGATATTGATAACATCTACAGCCAGCTGTTGCTTACAGTCTGAATGAATGTATTTGACCAGTCAGCAGAGTCCAGTACAGTAAAACTCACCTCAGACACGAGAAAGACGTTTTAGAGCTAGTTTGTTGCACTTTAATGCATATATTGTTCCTAAATGCTAAATATGCTATTAAGTTCTGGTAAAGGGAACGTGGCCCAAACGAGACCAGAAGACAAATACTGACTCAGCACTCACAGACAGAGGTGAGTGAGCGCAGTGAGCAGCACACAGTTAGACATAGTCATTAGTCATTTAGCAATTAAATATTTAGACACTTCCCACTGACACCCCCCCCAACACACACACACACACACACACACACACACACACCCTCACCTCTCTTCTGCGTCAGGTCCACAGAGATGTGGGACTGTGAGGAAGAGCAGGAGGAGGAGGAAGTCGACGCGTCGGGGGAGAGGCAGAACTCCTCCGGGGGCTTCTCGGTCAGGGAGAAGTAGTCCGGCAGGAAGTCGCTGTAGCTGTGCTGCAGCTTAGCTGACTGGCCCGCTGCTGAGACACACACACACACACACACACACACAAATGAATACTCGATATAAACACTATTTTTAAAAGCATGAGAAGCCTTTAGGGATTCCTTAAGAATGCTACTGTAGGTGAGGCTGAGTAACACCTTTATGAACCTCCAACATATTTGTTCTCAGAGGAACCCTGCAGCAATGTTTTTATTTTTATACTTTAATCCCTCAGACGAAGGTCCCTCTGGACCTTCAACTAAAGTTCTAGTACTTTAAGAATCCAGGTCTCCTTTTCAAATATCCACATAATGCTGCGTCAGTGAAAGGATGAGCACCATGTAGCCGTCCCAGCGTGTGGCCTGAGAGGGCTGAAGGGAAATCGAACACGTTCCGTCGGGCAGGTCGGGGCCCCCCACCCCTTCGGGGTTCCAGGCTACCAGAGTGGGGGCCTGATCCCGAGACCGAGACCCTCTCCACTCCCAGAGGGTTTCGACGTCGGTACTCCCTCCATTTGAGGGCCTGGGGGGAGAGGTGGTGTGCTGTTGGGGAGGGGGGGTGTTAGGGTTGTGATGGAGGGGTTTTGTGGTTGGTTTCGGGTTAAATGATGGATTTTTGAGTAGATGAATAAAAGAAAAACATGGGAGAGAAGCAGGTGGAAAAGGTGAAGGGAGGACAGGAGAGGATTTAAGTTCATGCATGAAGGGAGAGAAGAGAAAGAGAAAAAGACAACAGTAAGAACGTAGAGCTTAGCTTCTTTTAAAGAACCACACAGAACTTACTAACGTTCACATCTGTTATCAGACTAACACTGACGTTTCAGTGTTACGGATGGGAAATCAATTCAGAATCCAAGTGGGAAGAACTTGACTACCCAAATGGCTAAATAACGTTTTTGTTCCTTTTAATGTAAACCTGTTGACTGATTCTATCAAAGAGACTGAAAGCTGCAAGACCAAGTAACAGAACAGGAGAAATGACCAGAGTCATAAAAGACAAAAGGTACAGTGTTAAAGATCTGATGCACAAGTAGATTTGACTTGTGAAGACATATTTTCAATACGCAAATGTTTTCTAACTTACACCGGTGCTTTTCCTGCTTTGACAAGTCAAAATGTCCGCCGTGAAAAGGGTGTGATGATGTTTACTGTGGAAGTGAGACTTAACTTCATGACTTCCACTCAGTATGATCTCTATATGAGACACACAGGTGTGTGTGTGTGTGTTGTTGCCTCTCATTGTGTCTACACAAAGTAGACTGTAACTAATACAGGTTTATCTTAACTATATTGTTGCTGCTCATCTATTCTTCAGGAGCACAAGCATCCAACCTCTGAATAGTTCACTACAATGTTTTTGGAACGTACCATTATGTGTCCTGGCTCCGGGTCCTTTGCTTCCCTCCACGTGGTTTCCAGAGTCCAGACATCCCAGCGGGCTCAGCGTGTCACTGTGGACTGCTGGTAAACTGGCCAGAGCTCCACGATGGAAGCAGTGTCCCTGCACCGGCGACAGCGTCGGTGGCACCATCCCTCTCTTCACCCCCAGGGACGGAGGAGGAGGGGTCGACGGCAACGGCACTGAACCCCCTCCTTGCTTTCCGGTCGGCGGGGTGTGCAGGGGGCCGAGGCCTGCTGAGAGCAGGCAGGAGAGGCTGTGTGGCGGCTGAGGGCTTGGGCTGCAGGTGGAGCAAGTCCCAGAGCTGGGCGCCCCCTGGAGCCGGACCGGAGAGTAGCTCCCAAGAGGCGAAGGACGAACTGATCCTGGAGGAGGGACCGCTGCAGCCAGGCTCCCCTGGTACCTGTGCACATTGTCAGCTGCGTCTTCACTGTCCTCCCCAACCGGACCTCCAGAGTCAGAACCAGAACCAGAGCTGGAGCTGGAGCGGGCCTGCATCCCAGAGACGTAGCCTGTGAGCAGGGGCAGCAGAGGCTTGGGCTGCGGGGGTTTGGAGGCGAACTGGTGGTGGAAGGTGAAGGGCTGGATGGGGAGGGTGGTGGGCCGCTGGTCCTTGGTGTAACGGACCACCGGCGGGCGGCTGTCTGAGGAACTCGAGAGACCACCTGGATGAGCACAAGGAGGACGACAGCAGGGATGAAGACAAGATGGAGGATATTTAACCGTTGCTCTGACAGCAACAGAAGAAATATGTACAGAGGCAACTACTGCTTTTCATCATCAGTATAACACAATAAACACCACACAGTCCAGCCTCGGAAGTTAAAGTGTACCTAAATAAACTTGCAATGGAGTGAAGTTGTTACATTTAATGGATTGTAAATAACCTTTTATTCCAGTTCAGGCTTTAAGTCTACAACCTCGGAACAAATCAGCTTTTGTCTGATGAATATTTTGCCTCCGGGAGCAAACTACGATGTTTCGGGGCTTCCGGGAGTCGCCAGCAGATATCCAGATAATGGATATCTTCCTCTTCCATGCGCTGGTCATGGCTAACAGTCCCGATTAGCAATCTCAAAACCCATCGGCCATCTACACATGACAATTTGAATGCAGATCATTTTTTAAAAAGCTAATAAAAAGCTAATCTCTAAAGTTCAGAGATTGATAAAAGCTAAATCGTCTTCAGATTATAGCAGATGGGTTCTGAGATTGGTTGTCAGCCTCTTTCTGCTCTCCACACAGACTGGTTGCATGCAGGTAAACAAAGACCGCTCAACCTCGATTGGTCAAAAAACATACTTCCACCAGTCCAAAACCAAAAGATCATGATATACTAAAATGATATAAAACAGAGCAAATGCACATTTCAGAAGCTGGAACCAGTGAATAAACAGTTAAGATGAATAATTTGGATTAGTTCTGGTTCTGTAGATCAACTAATCGATTAATCCTGTCGGCACTAAACTGTATAAACACAAAGGTTTGAACTGAAACCAGAAATACAGACTAACAGAAAACTGCCCAGTCATTAGTCGCAAAGTTCAACAGCCCTTATCACAGAAAACCACACACACACACACACACACACACACACACACACACACACAAAAAACCTGAAGGCACTGCGTCAGGAGACACCAACGAGGAGAAGATCTGTGTTTTTCTCTGTATGTGCGTGTGTGTGTGTGTGTGTGTGTGTGTGTGTGTGTGTGTGTGTGTGTGTTTCTAGATCCAGTGCAGTGTATGACAGACAGAAACGTGTGTGACGTGGACGGTGTTGCGCAAGCTGTTTGTCACCCTAAGGCCGGCCCACCGATGCCACCTGAGCTGGGTGCAGTGACGTGTCTCAGCCACAGAGGGCGACATTGAGCTGCTGTAGAAACATGGTGAAGGAGGGAGGAGGGAGGGATGCTACACACCCAGCAGGCCTGAGCTCCCACTGGAGACGGAGGACTGAAACACTCCACCCTCTGTCCCATGTATCTGCTCCGTCATCTCTATAATTGACATTTTTCTCGCCTCACCCACCTCTCCTCTTTCCCTTTTCCATCTGCTTCTTCCCTGCCTCCACCCTTCCTCTTCAGCTCCTTTTCTACAGATGAATCCATTAGAGGGCCGAGGCTTTCCCTTTGCAGCTCTGCACTTCATGTTAGCATCATTAGCGAGCGAGCTGCTTCCCGCAGGAGGCCTGCGCGCTGCGGTGAAACAACGCAGCTGACTAAAGTGAAGTGTGATGAATAATAAATGCAGTGAGATGCTGCACAGCCTCTCATTAAAATCTTAAATCAGCACAGTCTATATGGATACAGTGTTAGAGACGAAACAGGCTGTTTTGTTCCTAAATCTTCCCCCTGCCTTCCATTATATCATCATTTCATTGGTCTCACTGCCCGACTCAACTAACAATCAAACACCTTGAAGCAGCTGATGGACTGCAGAAAAAGCGCCAGCAGGAAACATAGATATCTATACTTCTTACTATATTGTAATGTGTTTTTCTACTCTGTGTTTAAAAAGCTACAGAGGGAAAATGAAAATTAGGATCTCAACTAACAAGTGTTTTCAGATTCAAATAATCTGCAGATTATTTAATTGATGGATTAATCATTTGGTTTTAAAAATGTCTTGTTTCCTCCAAAACACAAAGATATTCACAGAACACTCAGAAAACCAGCAAATCTTCACCTTGGAGAAGCTGAAACAAGTGATTTTAGGGCATTATTGGCTTTGACAATGACAAAGATTGCTGCAGATTAATGTTTGGTGAACAAACTAATTGATTACTCTGCTATTTTTTCAGATCTAATGATTATAGTTTGATAATGGCGTGATTGTTTTCTTCTTTCTTTTAATGCAGTCATGTGGTTGTAGGTATACAGCGCAATATGGAGTAGGCGGAGGTGGACATTGGGTCAGTATTAATCTTATATTATATTCCATATTGTAAGAAATTTGAACAAATGTTTTCCATTTTTTTATTAAAACCCATGTAAGTATTTGATTACTGGGTTTGCGTTCCACCATTAACTTAACATCTTTGTGTTTCTACCTGCTAGATGGGAAAATATTAATTACAAAAGACGTGTGTGAAGCCAAAATGTTGTGCAGTCTAATATATGACTCACTTTCCTTCATATTACAACAACAAACCTGATTTAATGTTAAAAACATGCCTGTTAGGAGGTAAATGCACTCTCCTACACTAAATATTAACTCGTGGACTTCTTTTTGAAATAGACAGTACAGAAGTGAATCACTCTGACTTCAGCAGAGTCTGAGCTCTATCTAAAGATTTTGATTGGAGGCAACCCAAGAATGCATACCTACATTCCTGTACACTGACCCACATACAGTCCATGCCGTATGTACCAGGATCATAAATGCATCATATTTTTGGAAATATATTTAGTTTTTTGTTTGTCTCCCTCTGCAGGGAGTTCAGCTGTGCTCGGCTACATTTATAGTCCTGTATTTTA
>JAVQJL010020223.1:0-11944 GCA_036024295.1 Nannoperca obscura | reverse complement strand
CCCCCCCCCCCCCCCCCCCCCCCCCCCCCCCCCCCCCCCCCCCCCCCCCCCCCCCCCCCCCCCCCCCCCCCCCCAGCGTGGAGAAAGGTGCAGACCCGACCTCAGAAAGCAGCTTCTGTTCGGACCCTGACAGAGTTTGATTCAGTCTTTTCTGAAGTTCCACATCAGGTCTGTTCGGCCGACGTGGAGAAAAACGAGTTCGTTTGAGTCGATTGTTAAAGATTTCACACGAGCCAGTTCTTCAAAGCTGGATTTAAAACACGAGCAACACGTTTATAAAAGTGGAAACACAACCAGAGTGAAATGAAAGGTGTTAACAATAAAAAGCTTCGTTTCCAGGAGTTCTTGTGCAGCATGAATGGTGAATGGTTCTCACTACAAGTGCTTTAAGTTGTCGGGGTGGAGCTGCAGGGCCTTAAAGTCTCAGTGTTCGGCGTGTGTGTGTTCGTGTCATTAAAGCAAATTCCCCTGAACCCCACCCTGAACGAGTACAAAGACCCCCCTGTCCACTCTCTCTGCACACCAGTGTGTGTGTGTGTGAGTTGCAGCCCTCCAGTTTATGCAGATTTGACTTCTTGAATGAAACAAAGTGATTTTTAGGAAACATCAACGGATGAAAACAAGGTCTCTGTTTAAAATCACTTCAACAGAACTCATGTGATGAAGTTCAGCAGCAGCTTCTCGTGTTCTGGAGCCAAATCACCAAACATCAGACCCCAAAGGCCTCATTGCACCAGTAAGTGGCCACAGAGGTTACGTGAAGGGTGAGTGGGTGAACAACTGAAGCTGGCAAGCTAACTGCTAACCGCTAACCGCTAACACTCCTGCAAGTCGGCAACCAGTGGTGAAGGAAGTAGTCAGATCCTCCGCGTAGCGTAGCTACAAAACAGTAAAAAACTTTACAACCTCTGCATCTGAACCGTGAGATCCACAGCATGAACGGTGCGTTCATGTGACACGGGAACAGAAGTTTGCTGCCTCGCGTGAGTGGACGTTTGCACATCAGTGGCACGTTTCCTCATCATGGGTTACACGAAGATATTTAACACACTTTACACTCAGAGGACAACATGCATTAAACGTCTGTAACTCACTGAGGAGAAACTTCACAAGGAGCTCCAAAACACCTGAAGACAACTTTTCACGTTAAAAAAACACGTCACCCTGAATCCTACGATGAACCCTCCCCACTGAAAGAATAAGCTCAGAATTGGCTAAAATATAAAACTACTTCTAGGTTTCTTTTCTTTATGAGGATCAAGTTGAACCAGACACACACAACTGTGGGTCACTTGGATTTTCTGTGACCCCACTTCTGAATCCAGCGCTTGAGGTAAATCCATTGGAAAGAATTGATTTTGCAGCAACATGTTGACGTTCAAAGTGCGTTTAAAGTAAAGTCCAGGTTCAAAAGTTTGGTGGGAAACCAGAACCCAGGAGAGCGCGGCAGGTTAACGTCACATACATAAGATAACTGGGGAAACTGCTGCTCAACAGCAGCAAAACTGTGATAGATATAAAAATATAGCAACTCTTAACAATACAGAATAAAATAAATATATATACTAGCACTATATATGCTATTGCATCAGTTCTGTCTTGTGTACATACACCACATTTGTTTGTCCACATACTTTTGGCCGTACAGTGTGAAATGAGTGCACTCACGCGTCTGCCTCAGTTTGTTATTGTGAGTAAAACTCATTAAGTTCACAACACGGTCTTCTGTTGTTCAGCAGCTGACCTTTTCAACTCTTTATGGCTTTAACCTTCTGCTGTGAAGCTCGCTGACCGTAACAACGGTGCAGTTAATGGTGCGGTTTTAGCAGAGTGAGCGGGAGTAATGCATGAGGCTCGTTTGACTTTACAGCCCAGAAACCCGAGTCCTGCAGAGTCACGCCACCGGGGAGGAATAAATCTTCATTTCTTCTGGTCTGAGAGGTTTTGGGCTTTAAAAAAGACGAAGGGAGAGTTTAAATGTCTGCTGATGAAGACCCTTCGATACAGTCGAAGCACCACAACAAGCAAACAAGTGAAAACTCCCGAGTCAGTAAAGCTGTTAAAGCTGTGGGCCCACAGATAAACAATGAGCTGAGACTCTGTAAAGCGGATTCACTGAAATATAGCTTCATGATAGCTGCTTTAAAGAAGTGGAACCATCTGATATTTAGATTTGAAACGTTTTCTGCAGCATTATAAAAACAAGTCCTGCGACTTAAACGATGTTTGCAACAGCTTAAACTGTGTGGCTCTTTAACAACGTCACCTGACTTCCTGCTTTGTTCCCGACAGGAAAGAGATCATTTTGGTACTTTCTCATCCACGTTGGCTCAAAAAGTTGAAAAGGGCTCAGAAATAAAGACTTGTTTTGAGCAAACTTCATCTGAAGACCGTGAAGCACCACAACAAGCAAACGAGTAAGTGGACCTTGAGTGGAGATTATTCGGACGTTTCACTGCTTCAGCCGAGTCTTCACCGCTACGGTTAAAGATGCATTCATGATTTCTTTCACACAATAACACTGACATGCTATTTTCCCCGTAAACAGTTGATATGATGAAGACGTCCAGCAGATGGAGTCGTGTTCGTGTCACCTGATCCAGTATCTCCTCTCTTTCAGCTCCGTGTTTGGTCTCCACCACCTCCTGAGACAAACCTCTGGCTCTTTAGCTGCTAAATGCTAACCAGCTAGCTGCTAACTGTGTCTGCTGCTGCTGTGAAACACCTCTTCCCGCAATGTGTTATCAATGTGAACATCAGCATCAAGATTATCTGAACAAAACGTGAACGTTTCATAAACTTTATCTTCTGCAATAATAAAAAAAAACCTCTTTTTGATGCTGACTTCTTCTCTCTTTTATAATCCAGTAATGAAGTACTTTTACTTTTGGTACTTTCAGTAAGTTTGAGTGTCTTCACAGTAAAAGCAGTAAAAGTGTTTCTGGTTTGATTTCCTTCGTCATGTTCAATCCTTTATGAAACTTGAAGAAGCTGAAGGAGATAAACTGTTTGACTTCGTCTGTAATGAGCGTTTTAAAAAACAACAGATGTTCTTTAGAGACAGTAAAGGGAGGAAAGAAGAAGGCGAGGCGGAAAGAGAGGGATGGTTTTGGGGGTGGGGTGGGGGGGGGGGTAATGAGAGTGTAATATGTTGTGAAATATTCTCCACCCATTGAGAGCAACCCGACACCCGGGACCTGGTCCCAGTTACAATGAAGACTGGATTCACTGGATTCTGGTCCAGAAGTCAAAGAGACGGAGGTGAACGGGACGTGTCCAGGATACGTGCGTCCACTTAAGTCCTGGTTTCCACCACTTCCTGGGACGTTTACAAGAACCCTCCCTGTGTACAGGACTCGAACAGGATCTGGTTTCTGATTGGTCAGAGCCGGTGCAGGTGTGTCTTTGCTTTAGTTTCTGGCTTCCTGAACTCTGCTGGCTTCAGATTCTCCATCGGATATAAAGAAACCCTCTCTGGTTCTGCTGCCTCGGTTTGGATCTTTTGAAACCAGGTGTTCTGTTGAAGTTCTGTGTTCTGTAACTTAAAGACTTCTGATCGTTTATTCCCCACAAATACACGAGAAAACAAACACAAAAACACCCGGGTGCTTTGTGTTTAAGAGTCTCTGGAGCTTCGATGGTGTTAGCGCTGAAGGAACGTTAGCTAAGCTAACTAGCTAGCAAAACATTGTCAAAAAATTGTCTCTACCTGATGATGCTGCGTCGTGATTGGCTGCTGATAAACTGCAGTACAATTTGACGTTTTTTTATTTATGTGAATCCTTGAACACATTTAGATATAAAAATAAACCACCTGGTCGGCAGTACTTCCTCCACGGCCCACCAGATGGCGCTCTGAGGCACTTTAATTGGGTGAAAGTATTAAACAAGTGCAGTCATAAATCAGTGTCATGCTCCTAAATTGGACTACATTAAGAAAAACCAACAGTAAAGAACTACAGAGCTAGCCAGCGCTTCAGTTTCTGCTGCTGCTTCATGCTTCATGTCAAACATCAATCGTCTTATTCAACGAACACGCTGAAGAATCTCAACAAGAATCCAACCATTAAATGTCACACAAACATTTCAGTTGTGACTCAGAATGTAATAAAGTTTTACAAATATTAAAATACAGATATTACAGAACATAAAACTGGATAATTATCTGAGTTAATAACATAACCTTCAGGTCGAAGTTCTGCAGATAAATGAAGTAAATCAGAGGACAGAGAGTTCAGTTTCAGGACTTCACCAAAGTCAGAGTGTTCCATCCAGCTTCTTTTTAAAGGTGTTTAGAGGTATTTTATTTTATAACGCTTTAAACACAGCGTGTTGTGAGAGTCCTGGGACAGGAGGAGGAACAACTCCCTAAATGAAGCCTGAGATCACATATTGAGCAACAGCAGAGCTGAAAACAACAACGCGCACGCTGCAGAGCCGCTTCAGGTTTCCACCGCAGAGATGCGAGAAAACTGCCAACACAACAGTTGATTCACAGTTTGGTGAAGACTTTTATTTTATTTTTGCTGGAAATAAACCTGCAGATTCCCCATTCGGAGTTTCCCGCAGTTTTGCATTAACTTCACCTGCGTGCGTCAGAGCGCAGAGTCCTCTCATCCCCGCGTGTGTGTACACACACACACACACACACACTCTCTCTCTCTCTCTCTCTCACACACACACACACACACACACACACTCACTTACTATCTCTCTCACACACACACACACACTTCTGTTGCCTCCAGAGCAGCCTGCTTCGTCTTACCTTAACGTGCGTAATCCCTCTGCGCTTCATTCCGCCTCTCGGCCGCCGGAGAGTTCAGGCTTCCACCGCGACGCAGCGCACTGAGGTAAAGTACGTTTATTCTTCTTACTGCAGCAACAGGGAGGAAACACACGCGTAAAGGATGATCTGAAGGACATTTCAGGCTCTTTTCTCTCGCTTGTTTGACGCGGTGCTGTTTGGTGAAGTGATGCGCGCTCACCTTTCTTTTTTCTGGCACTTTGCCGTCTTTGGATAAACACATTTGAGACGCCGTATCATTGTGTCTGTGATGAACTGTTAGTGTTTATTGGAATAAGTCAGAGCAGTCTGAGAGAAGAACCTCAGAAACATGAAACAGATCTGGAACAACATTTAAAAATAAAACCTTTAGAATCTTAATAACTGATCCAACAACACGGAGGTCCAATCAGGGCTTCTTTCATAACAAGCATCAGTTGAAGTTTCTGCAGAAAACTTGCACAAGTTTGAGTTAAATCATAAACGTAATCACTGATACAAGTAAAAAAATGGGATTGTTATTGGCTGGTTTGGAGACACGAGGATGAAATGGATCTCTGTGGATCTTTATTCTGTATCTGACTGTGGTTTGTGAAGCATAAAACTTTAATGAGCTCGAGCTTGACATTAATTCGGTGTTTATCGTTGAGACTCAGTGCAGCTGAGAGATCACATGTGGAACCGGACCTCAGACTCCAGACTTCAGGGTCTTCGGTGCAGGTTTGGGTTCACAGTCCTGCTGCACGTTGTTAAAACAGAGTTGACAGAGCAACTTGTTTTTGGTGAAAGAGGAGTTGATCCACAAAAGACCAAACATTCACACGTTTGTTAGACTGGAGGCGGATTTAATGATGTGGGGGGGCCCCAGACACGGGGCCTCCCTTAAGCCTTATTCTTTCCCCACGATTGAGAAAGTTATGGAGGATGTGACTGAACGACTGTCGTTGGTATTAAAGAGGAAACTTTGAGAAGCTTCATGTGACAGCTTCAACAAAACAACATCCTACAACACGACCACGTGATGCGTTAAAAAAAAAAGTACTTTAAATACTTTAACACAGTAATTTTAATACTACACCTGTCGGGAAACAGCCAGTCTGCATCATAAAGCTTTTACTTTTCATACTCTGAACGCAGGACTTCCTCCGTAAGGGCTTTTTTTTTAAGATATCATAGTGTTGCTTCTTCTACAGGAGGAAACAGCTCAACGATTAACATGTTATAATATCTCATTTGTGCAGAAATCACATGTAAAAATAAGTTGCGAGTTGTGTGTCGGACTATTTCCTGGAAGAAACGTTGAGCTTCAGAGCTGCTGGTGGGAAGACAGAGCCAGGCTAGCTGTTTCCCCCTGTTTCCAGTCTTTATGCTAAGCTAAGCTAACTGGCTGCTGGCTTTAGCTTCACATTCAGCGCACACACAGTTCTCTCCGTGTAAACAGGTCAGCCTCCCACTGGGAATGTTTGGGATTGTTTGTATCGACACTTTCTCATCCGATTTATTGATTTATTGGCTTATCGGTGTTTTGCAGCGTGCGGAGAAACTGTCGATCATATTTGTAAGAGTTATCATAGTTGTGGTCGACCATGTTGTGCAGCAGAGGACGAGTGATTTAGAGCCACTTTCAGCCCAACAGCCCCTCTCTGTGTGCTGGCTTAGACTCTGCGGCTCCACCCCGACCCCCACCCATTACCCCCGCACCCACCCAACACACACAAACACAAATGAAAAGGGGGGTGTATTCTCCGCACTGACACACACACACACACACGCAGAGTCAACTTCAATTTGTGTGAATTGCTGTTGATCAGGAATCAGCAGGTTAAGTAAGTCTGTGTGTCTGTGTGTGTGTGTGTGTGTGTGTGTGAGAGTGAGAGTGTGTGTGTGTGTGTTGGTTTCTATGTTAAGTAAGAAGCAGCCTCTTTATTCACTTCATGAAAAGACGCTTCTGTTGCGTCGAGGTGTTTCAGACAGACATGCAGACAGACATGCAGACAGACACATGCAGACAGACATGCAGACAGACATGCAGACAGACACATGCAGACAGACACATGCAGTAAGACATGGAGACAGACATGCAGACAGACACATGCAGACAGACACATGCAGTAAGACATGCAGACAGACACATGCAAACAGACATGCAGACAGAGATGCAGACAGACATGCAGACAGACATGCAGACAGAGACTGAGAGTCCCGGATGAAGGAGGTTAGAGAGTTGAGATGAATCAGAACACGGCACGCTTGCCTGGTCCGGCGGTGAGAGCTCAAAAACAATCAATCAATCAATTAAATGTAAAATGGGGTTTTACAGAAACTGGTACAAAGATTCCAGGTATTGTTAAGTATTGTTTATGTTCAGAGCCATTAATAGAACAGTCACAGAACCTCAGTTACGTGTCGTGAAACCAACCTGAATGAGTTTCGTCCTCGTTTCCAGACGTAGAGACAAACCCTGAAGCTCAGAGTGTGACCTCTGACCTTTGGCCTTCAGCTCTGACTTGGTATAAACACCTACATATACGTCATCTCATGCTGGGATGAAGAACCAGATTCACTTTTAACTGTATGGCGTCTCCTCAGGGAAGACCGAGTCATAAATTAGCCTCTCACGGGGGGGAAGGACGGGGTGAGGAGGGAGGAGGGTGACGGCTGAGATTATCTGCTGCCTCTAACCTTTAATGATCATCATAAACAAAATGGTGTCTGGTGGGATGAAGAAAAGCACTGGTTGCTTCATATTCGCGTTTCTCTGTTCTTTCTCATCGTCCTCGTGTTTAGAAGCGGAGCTTTCTTGTGGTTAGAGGGTAAAAAAAGACAAACAACAAGCTGAACAAACCCTAACTTCAACATGACGTCACATTTAAGTGTTTTCTAATCTGACGTCTCGACACGCAGGACGACATCATGTTTACTGATCTGAAGAAACAATATTAACCCTAACAAAGTGACTTTGGTGCACAAACACAACGTTGTCCAGTCAGAAAACAGGAAGACACCGAGCAGATAGACCAGAAAACGCTAACATTACAGCCAGGCTAGCTGCTTCCCCCTGTTTCCAGCCTTTATGCTAAGCTAAGCTAACTGGCTGCAGCAGCTGTGGTACTGATCTTCTGGTCTAACTCTGTCAGAAGCAGACGGTTCCTTTCAGTCTGAACATCAGTGGAAGAAAACAACGTTCCTCCTGAACGACGGAGGACGGTGTGCAGAGCTGAGGTCACAGAGTGATCACCATCTGGAGCGTCCTGATTGGACGACTGAGACGTGTTGAAGCCACACTGAGGACTCTTTGTGGCAGCGTGGTGGTGTGACGCTGACGTGAAGGCAGGTAGCGGACCAGTGTGAAGCCACCACGTTACCCACGGAGGAAAATACATGTGCTGCGCAACGAGGAGCTATTGACTGAGCCATTTGTTTTATTGCCCCGGGGCTGTGTGTACAGTAAATACCCCGCCCATCACTTCCTGCCCCACCCACACACAAATATCATCACCGCCTGGCTGTTTCCAGAGCAGGTTGTCTCACAGCTGCTGAACGCCTGGTACGTGGGGGAGTTCCCGGTGTCGTACTTCGTGTCACATCAGCTCAGCGTGGAAACACTGCGAGGGGGGGAGGGGGGGCGCACCTGGACTCACCACAGCCCCAAAAATGAAGTGTGTGTGTGGTTGGAGGGTGGAGGTTTCCATGCTGTGTTTGAAGAATGACAGGACTTCTGTTTTTATGCCTGCAGACAGAATTGCAACGGTTTTATAGGAACAGAGGTGATGATTGTTCAGACTGGTGCAGAGACGCTTCATCGTGGGGGGGGGGGGGGACCTCTTATCTGTTCAACAGGAGAATCAGTGTCATCTGGGTGACCTGAAATGTTCTCCAGAGCTCTGAACAGCAGCAATCTGGCTTGAGGGAGGACATCAGCGAGATAGCAGCACCATGAGACCGCCGGGCTGCGGTCAGTGCGTTATCAATGGTTTACAGTGATGTGAAGCGCAGAACTTGCATCCAGCCGACAATTTCAAGCAAGACATCGGTGAGTTTTGGTGTGAACAGCTGACGGCAACAACGTGAAAGCCTTCAAGGACAGAGACACAGCTCCACAGATGGAAAAGGACCCGCGGCCGAACCATCGGAAGCAGAGTCGCAGATCGAACTGCGACTGGTGGACGACGCACAGAAAGTGTGAAACACCTCCCTCACTCTCAGGAAACTCTGGAAACAGCAGGTTTTTAAGCAGCAGCGTCGTAAAGAAGACGTTTCGCCTCCTACAGTCTCAGATAGAGTTTCACCCCCCCACAGCGCTCAGGACCGATGGATGGAGCTGCCCTGTGTTCAGGAATTACAACCTTCTGGGACTGAACGATGGATCCTGACGCTGCTGCTGGAGGTGTGAGCTGTCTGTGACTGCAGGTCTTTCTGTCCTCACATCAGGATTTAAAACCTCTTTGACCCGTGAAGACCTTTGTTGCAGACGTCTCTTCAGTGTTGACTCCCTGTGAACTTCCCCTCGGGTGCCTCACTGACTTCACAGCTCATGTAGTTCTGGGACTGGAGGAGGTTTCGTGAGAGTCCAGCGGCCGCTCACTCCCTCTGCAGCCAGAAACATCCGTCTACAACCAGCCAACGTCTGCAGGGCTGTTGGGAGGACGTCTCAAAGGGACAGATGAGAGTTGATTGTTCTAAAGTATCAAACATTTGTTCATACAGTTGCAAACTAACTACATCCCCATTTAGTAATCTCCACACGCTAGCTAGTTAGCACGACATCAGCCGCATCTCATCTTGTTAAGTCACGTTAGGTTGATTTTAACTCATTAATCCGTGGCCAGCGCTGAACTCTGACCTTTAGCTTTCACCTCTGACACCTCAGAGAGGAGGAGAGGCGCACAGCAGAGAGCAGAGAGCTCCGAACACACTCAATCCTACACCTCCCATAATGCAACTCAACAGCACCTTTTATAGGACGTCATCGGGGTTTTGTTCTCGAACTTGAAAAAAGAGTTTCTGTGAACACGTTTAGATAATTACAGACGTCTGAACTCTACAGTGTTTATCTCTCGGAGAAGAGGTCAAAGGTCGTATAAACACGAGTCTAATGGAGCACGTTACTGTGCACAAGTGCTCTTGTGCTGTTAATGCACTGAATTAAAGAGTCCAACCAAACAAGGCATGGAAACTGTACGTGTGTTTGCCAGCTGTTCGAGATCTGACCTGGTCGTTAGAGGATCCACTCAGTGACGAGTGTTTCTAGCTCTGTGAAATAAATCCTTCAGCAGCTGAAAGAAGGGAAGTGAAGGCAAGAGGTGTGTTTCTGGTTTTGTTCAGTTTGACCCACGTGGACGTTTTGTTGTTCTCGTTCTCTGCAAAAAAAACATGTAAATATGAACATATATTCACAGGTATTCTGGTAAAGTCATATCAAACCTTAATGAAATGTTTATTACAGCAGCAGGTGGATGCAGGTGGATGCAGGTGGATGCAGGTGGATGCGGACAGGCAGAGGGAGACATGGGAATATTTGCAGCTTTAATAGAGCTCCAGAGGAGGGAGTGTTTGGAGAGAGAGGCAGCTCGAGGTGACGGCATGATGT
The DNA here is from genome assembly GCA_036024295.1 of Nannoperca obscura. Lineage (NCBI taxonomy): Eukaryota > Metazoa > Chordata > Actinopteri > Centrarchiformes > Percichthyidae > Nannoperca > Nannoperca obscura. The sequence continues at coordinate 1,568 of JAVQJL010020223.1, read as the reverse complement.
TACTACTAAATGTATATCTGCAGCTCGGTGAGGCACATGCTAGTTTAGCGTGTTAGCATGCTAACATTTGCCAAATTAGCATTAAACACAAACACACAGCTGAGGGGAAGCAGGAAGTCCGAACTGATCATTTCATCGTGTTGTTGAAATATCTTTATATATATTATCTTAATACATATTATTATTATTACTTGCAGCGTTCATGCGTCTCAGTTAGAGTAATAGTTTTGTGAACATGTTTAGTAAGAAGTTAGAAGTCAGCTCGTTACCTTATTGTTGTTTTCTTGATAAAGGATATTTCTGATATGAAATCAATATTTAACACTATTAATAATAGAAAAGAGGATGTCGTTACAATAAAGAGGGCTTAAACATTAGCTTTTTAATTAAACATTAGCTTTTTAATCAAACATTAGCTTTTTAATCAAACATTAGCTTTTTAATTAAACATTAGCTTGAGTCCTCTTGGTCTCAGCGTGAGGCGTTCAGGTGTTCCAGGTGTGTCCTGTGTAGTTTGGTAGTTTTTGTTATTTTCACCATAAATACACTAAAGATCAAACTCACAACAATTTCAAATCCTACTTTCCTCCTAAACACAACACAAGATCTGAGTAAATATATTCAGTTAAAGATATTATGGTCTGTGAAGCTAAAATAACAAACTGAAAAACACACCTGAGCTCACACGAGAACCCAGGATTCAAAGCCTTCTTTTCCCCGCAGAGCCTCAGGTGTGTCCTCGTACCTGGTTCACACACACACACACGCGCACACACACACACACACACACACGCGCACACACACACACACACACGCACGCACACACACACACACACACACACACACACACACACACACACACACCTGGCCTGTGAAGCCTTGTTTACCCTCCACACAGATGGACGCAGAGGAATGCTGTCACTCTGCAGGACACATCAACACACACACACACACACACACACTATCTAATTAATTATTAATTATTATATGTACATTATTATATCTAATAACTCGAGCTTTATTGTTTAAGCAGGATTTTAATGTCGGAGAAGTATCTAATAGTTCCTTTTAATCTGCTTGTAAAATGAAGTGTAATTTTATTCAGTTTGTTATTTAAAACGAAGAAAAGCGACAAATTGTCACTTTTGAGAAGCTGAAACGTTTTATTTTACATTTATTTTTAATAATTGAATAATTGATTAATCAATTAAACTCAAACTTTCACAAAACATCCGATTTAAAGCTCTTTGTGTGTTAAAGCTTCTTTTGTGAAGAAATAAAGGTGTCAGAGAAATGTAGTGAAACAACAACAACAACAACAACAACAACAACAACATGTCGCAGGAGAAGCACAAACAAATTCTACCAAAGTAAATGTACTGATGGAAACTGCATCGTTTCTGCTGCTGCAGAGTCTCGGCCTCCTCCTCCTCCTCCTCCTCTTCTTCCTCCTCCTCCTCCTCCTCTTCTTCCTCCTCCTCCTCTTCTTCCTCTCCGTCCTGTGAAACTGTAAGTTTAAGGTTAAGATATTTATCGGATGAAGTTTTCTCTTACCTTTGAACCAGGAG
>JAVQJL010020222.1:0-20294 GCA_036024295.1 Nannoperca obscura | reverse complement strand
TTTAATTTAAACTTTGGAGAGGGTAGTTCTCACTCCCTCCCTCTCTACCCCCCCCCCCCCCCCCTCCCCACACACACACACACACACCAACCCCCCCGCCCCGGTAAATGCCGACCATTAAAGTAATGTGTTCATCTGCATAAAACTGCAGTGGAATTGAGAACATCATCGTTATATGAAAGCCATTTAGGCCCCTCAATTAAATCCAGCTGTCGACTTCAAATCAAATATTAGCAAAGGAGCTTCTTCATTGGGTCTGGCTAGAGAAAACAAAATGATGATCGCCAGGTAAAGCAATGATGGGGTGTGACATTGCTCACTTTAAAAAAATGTTTATGATAAGAGATCCTAAAGGAAGAAAAAAAATCCTAAAGTCCCCGATGGTCAAAGCTGAACTAACTATAATGAAGTGCAGGAACTGAAGGAAGTGGGGAAATAAAAAAGTAATGGGAGGTTGCAAAATGAGTGTGACAGAGGATAAGAAGAGTATCCAGGGGATCACTTTAAGACTGGAGCAGTTTGTGTGTGTGTGTGTGTGTGTGTGAGCTGTGTTGAGTCTGCAGTCCTAAGCTCCTCTCAGTTCCACCCTCCACCCTGACCTTGATAAACTGGCCCTTGGTGACCCACTCACTTTAACGACGGCCACCCATCATTCACAGCCATATAAAAAACTAAAATAAAAAAAACGAAAAGAGGAGGCTGTGGAGCAAAGAAAGTGCGTCTGCCGTCTGGCCTGGTGGGATGGAGGGGAGGGGATGCTGGGAGGGAAGAAAAGCAGGGTGTCCCTTCTCCCTCCTCCCGTCACTCTATTTTTTTGTAAAGTAATTGCTTTCACCCCCGTTGGTGACCTGGGTAGATTTAATCACACCATCTCCAGCCCTGGCCAACTGAATCAAATTGGTCAAATTAACAGCGGCTCCACAGGAGAAGGGTTCACCTCTCTGTCTCTCTCTTACTCGCTGTCCCTCGTTTCCTCTCTTTCTCTATGTGTTTTTTTTTGCGAATCCTTTCTCTCACACACACACAACAGTGGCTCAGCTGTAGTCCTGTATGGCTCAGATGGCACAGTGCGATGCTTACTAAGCTAAATTCATGGGTTCAGTTCCTGTTGAGGCCCAGTCCTGGCAGAAAGACTGAGACTAAAAAACTGATTTCAGATATGTTATAAAATGCAACATCCAGAGTGGAAGTAAATAATGAACACTGGTGAATGCCTTTATTGTTTACTTGTACAATTGTTTGTATTTCTAGCCGTGCTAGCAGCAAGGCTCTATGGATTGTCTTTTGGTTGGTCGAATGGTCCACACAGATGAAATATTTGGTCATGGATCAAAATTGTCCAACACTTTGGTTTATGAAAACCAAATCTAACGACATTCCCATTAGCCTGAACTTACTGTGGCCACAGTTTCCCAGGAGGTACAAAGTCTCACTTTAAAGCAACCTGATTTTGGCTTACATGTCATAGTTGGATATACTGTATTCAAAATGTAATGCATTGCAAATTGATTTCTTCTTCCAAACAAAACCACTGTAGCTAACATGTTTATTGAATCATAGATATATTATCATCACGTATCACCTCTAACAGTGTACCTCACTATTTCAAATTTAGAACTTAGTTACACAAATGACTAAATACCCAATAAGTGAATTATGTGTGTGTGTCTGTCTGTGTGTGTGTGTAGATGGCTCTGTCTGCCAGTAATGATGCTCCAGTGTGTACACATCGATGCCTTCACTTCACAGTGTGAAAACGGAGGCGGGAGAGCAAAGCTGTCTTGATTTAGCATCGCCGTCTGTGCCGCACAAGCTTGCCAACATGCGGACGACACATGAACAATTTCAGAACATGCACAGGCTACACTGTGTTATTGTTCTCTGTTACCAGTAGTAAATTCACTAAAATAAATAAATGGGAATTAAGAGGCATTGCACTGGAATAGCAAACAAACTGCTTGACCCTGCTAGCAGGCCTACAGCTCACCTTTGGGTCAACTTAAATTATAGTACAGAAACCTTGCCCTTAAATTTTGGCATGTACTTGCTAAAGTTTAAATAAATAGCCCACAGTGGGACAGTGGGCTAATGTGTTAGCTAGAGGAGGGTCAGCCCTGCAGATCTGGAGATTAAAACAATGACGTGATTAATACACTAATTCATTAGAACGGGATTAGCCGTTCCAAGTCACATATGGGAAATCAATCACACGGACTTCAAAAGAGTTCACATACAGCAAGGCCCATTGCAACACAAACATGCACCTATACACACAGACGAGCTGAGGTAAATATCAGACAAACCTTTGCCCAGCACAGAGAGCACATTTTAAAATGCTTTATTTAAACAGAGATCACTCCTTCTCATAAGGCAGATAATCTCCTCATAAAGTTAACCCTTCAATTAATCCCTTTACCTTTCTTTTCTTACGTAGGCCAGAGACCTCTTGGGTAAAAGGATCACATGGTTTGTTAGGAGTTTACGTTATGGTAGGGTGTCAATAGCGCTGTTGAGCTCCTTTGTTTTCTTTAATCTATCTACTTGAGAACCGTGGTAAATGCTCCAGATATACAACTATTAAACTTCACTTTCGCAATATACATGGTCAGTATAGCAGCATTAATAAAAGATTGCAAAATGATGAACAAAGATATGTCAGAGTTAAACAATCTCAAAAAAACACAGCAAGGCCAGCAGAAAAACAAAAACATATTAAATCTCTGAGACCAGGCTCTTTAAGGTGTAACTCAGTTTGCAGGATGTTCAATATGGCAGCCGCACAGAAAGGTGCTTTTGTCTAATTTGGTTTTGATCCACTTTACAGGTAGAAAAATCAACCAGTGAAAGAGGCAGAACAGTTTTAGTCTTGATTTTAATGCAACCTTAAACCCAGAAAATTAGAAAGTTTTAAACCGAGAGGTAACATCTGACATAACTGACCTGGTGATCTTGTCGGTGCAGGACATGGTGATGAGCTGCTCGCCCTGTAAGACTCCGTCCCACATCTGGACGGGCCCCCGGCATCGCACCGGCACCGTCCCCTCGCCCGACTCAATTTTGGTCCGCAGGTGGCTGCGGTGCTTTCTCATGAGGTGTCTGCTGCTGTGTACTGCAACACGACACACACAATCCCAGCATGAGCTTCATCACTGCACATCATGTCATTTCCTATTACATGACTTTGCTGGATACCCAATTTAATTAACCGACATTATTTCTAAATAACACAAAGCTGTTTCAGATCTAATCATATCAATCAGCAGCTAAGATTCCTTTGGTAGACTTCTAGTCAAAAAGACACATTTCCCAATATTGCTTTTTCTAATATATATTATAAAAAGTCAGTCATTATAAAGCACACATTAGCTCTGTCTAATTAGGGATGTTTGCAGCTACTAAGTGTTGGTGTTCCTGTGTAACTGCCTGCATGTAAAAAGAAAAAATGAATCCAATATTATGGTAACATTAACATTAAGATAACAAGTGCAGTTTCCAGCGAAGGACAAATATTGGAATTCCTTTTAAAGCAAAAGGACTGTTGACTGCCTATTTGTTGATGAAGTAAGCATTTGACTGGACTGTTGCTAGGATGTAAGGAGCAGTTTGGAAGGGAGAAGGGACTGTCCCCTGGGATTAAGTAGTTTTGATGTGCCCTTGATGCACCTAGGTCAGTTTATATTAGACATGCTATGATGTAATATTGTATAAATAACTGACAGTCTTTTTAACCCTGTTAGTGAGAGCACAGGCCTCTGATCCATTTAAACCACTTTCATGTGGTTTCATGTAGGTGTACAGGGCAGCATGACCTCTATAGGCTCTAATGGTCTTAATCCCAGCATGCAGTATTCGTAAACAGCCTGCATGGCATCAGAAAAACAAAAAGAATCTCCACACTTTCAGGAAGAATGAAACATTCAAAGAGAGGCACGAAATAATTTATATAGTTTTTCTTGTGTTCAGTAAAAATGCCATATGGTTATCTCCCTAATAGGGTGACCAAGTGTATGCAGATAATCACTGTTTCCATTTTAATAACCTCTCATTTCTTTAGGCTTAAACTCCACTTCCTTCTCTCCTCCTTTCCCCCCTCTTCCTCCATGGCTGTTGCTTCGGCTGATGTGACAGCAGCTAAAAATTAAGCCCCAACATCCAGCTCAGACATGTGTAAGAACAGTTAGGAAAAGGTACTGAGTAATTTTTTAATCTCTGAGAGCGCACTGCAGAACATTTAAAAAGGTTTAATGACCAAAAAAACGTCAAAGCGTTCAAAGGTGTCTCCAATAACAGCATCTTTTCTCCCTCTCTCTCTCTCTTTCACTTTTCATCCTTACTGGTTTCATAAAAAAACATGTTCTGCACTGTGATGTACATTCATAGAGCTGAATAGCAGCTTCAGTCTGTGATAAAAGGAGGGAGGACATATATACATTCTACTGACGGAAACTGCAGTCCAGATCACATTTCTGAACTCGTAGGCCACCAGAAAAACCGTCTAAATGAATATACAATTTATTTTCAGTGGGTAAGCAATAAAATGTCATCTAGTCAGCATAGCGTGGCTGAAAGAGGCCAAAGACGGAATGTGACATGAAAGGTTGCCAGCTTCTTGACAGTGTGTAGCGACGGCTTTCAGAATATCTTCCAGAGAAAATCATCTCCCTATACACCTGAGAGACTGACTGAGAGAATGACATAATAGACAAAAAAAAAGGGATTACACTAAATAGAAATGCATCATGTGTATTAAAAATAGCTTACTTTTGATCTAGCATTGTCAACCTACGTAAAAGAAAAGAAACAGAAAGGCCCGGTGTCTTACGGTCTGTGGTGATTTCATAGGGCGAGTTGAGCCTCCCGTCCCCACATGGTGACGTGCTGATGTACATGTGGAAGTGGATGTTGTCTCTCAACCTGTAGCCACACTCCTTGTGCCGCACGAATATCGACTCCTCCCAGTCCTCTGGCCTTTTACTTTAGTAGCAATAAAAGAGAAAAGGAGGAAAAAAAAGACAACAAGTACGAGTTAGACTGATGAGAAAGGTAGCACCATTCATCACAGCATGAGAAATAGATTTCCACTTTTCGTTTCCAATGATGAAGTGAGGCAGAGACGCAGAGAGATGGACACTGGCCCTCTCTCTGACCACAGTCCATTCTCCTGCTGTCACACAGACTCATGGACATTACTCACGCTGTCCACACGTCTCAGGGGAAACAGGGAGAGTGAGTTTAACCTGTGGTCTATACATGCTTTGCATTTGAAAGTGTCATCATAAAGGTCAACCAATGAAAATGTGTGTACTGAGGCAATACACAACCGTGCTAGTTGAACATGTTTCAACTTGAGCAAAAACCTTAATCCCTTTACGACTCTACAATTACTTCATGAACGAACAAAGATGATAGAAACAAAAGGAAAGAAAGAACTGGACTTCTTGAGTTCTGAGATGCGCACGGCAACAACGTGTATGTTGCTAACTAGCTAACGCTAAAGCTAACATCTGTACGGTCACATGCGTGGTCTGTGCAGTCAGCATACTGGTTGCTTGGGGTACATAATCACCAACAGTCTACGAGTCAAATTTACGCTTTCTGTCTGAACACACCTTTAACGCTAGCAACTGCTATCTGTGCATAACGTTACACTGTAACAAGAACACTAGATAGATGTGATTTGTTAGAAAAGATGATGACATAATCTTTAAAAAAAATCTGATAGATGGATTAGTGATAAAATCAAAGTAAAATCTAAATGTGAACCGTTTCCAATCCATTAACAATAAGCGGTTAAATCTTGCAATATGGCGAATTGGGTGATACATAATCTAACCTAAAAATCTACAAATCATTGTTTCTGCTGTGAGCAGCAATAAGGCTTTCAACACTCACACACACATAAGTATGTACACGTAGTATATTTAAACTACGCATCACAATGCAAAGCACGACTGCACTCTTTATATAACCTCTCCTCTGTCTCCGATGTCCTTTCACAGTGTAAATATGGCGGTTCTGGCATTTTGTTTGCTCATTTCATTATGAGTTATCTTCCCCATTAGCCATTTTACTCAGCTGCAAAGTGTCTGTACCTGCCACCCAGCATTGTGCTAAGACAAAAAGTCAGTGCTGTGTATGCAAATATGACATTCAACGATCTAGACTTCTAGCCACTAATCTGATGAATCAGCCTTGCTATCGAGTTTCTCGGGGGAGTTCAAAAACATAATATATGCTTATGCACTGGAGGCAGTTCAGAGTCAAATCTCACCAGGACTGAATCTTGATGCTGGTAAAAAATCTTGGTGAGAGTTTGTGCGCACCAGAGCATGCTGTACGGGCTGCAAAGGCACACAAAGTACATACACTTAAAAAAGTGCTAAAAACAAATAGGCCATTGAGACCCTAATATGAACCAGTTGAGTGTGTGATAGTATGCTTAGTTAGCTGGAGAGAACAGTGCACATATGGCTCGTTGATTATTGAAAAGTCTCTAATGAACAAAGCACTGCTGTTTCCATGGAGCCTATTATAGAGAGAGCATTCTTTGGCACTGCAGAGCGGGATGTCGCAACAAACAAGATATGTAATGCTGTAAAGCATACTGTAATTCAGAATGTAATGGAATGCATGTTAAAAGTGTTGAAGGCACCTTGGTAACTAAAGTTAACAAAGCATACGCAGCATTTTGGAAACAGTCCAACTTACTGATATAAATTAAATATAGTGGAATGTAGATTTACTCAAATACTATACCTAATAACAAATTGAGGAAAAATGCTGCTAACATCATCAATAATAGTAATCCAATTATATAAAACGTATATAAAAATGTAACACTGAAATGGGTATTATGAGTACTTTCACTTTTAATACTAGAGATTATGTTACATTTGGCTGATGTGGCTACATGTCAACAATTAGCAGACAATGGTTAATGCTTAAATATAGTGCTACTATCATTAGTAGTGGTAGCAGTAGCAGCAGTAGTATTAGTAGTAAAGTCATTAAGTAATTTAACTGACTCAATAATGTCACACTGCAATATCTAGCTAAAGTTTGCTAATATTAGCTTACATTTAGCCAAAGTCCAACTGAAATCACATAGTCTTTTTTTTGTAGTCAAAAGTAATGTCAACATGTGTTTTAAATGTATTGTTAAGAGTTTTTCATTACTTAAAGAAAAAAACTAAAAATACAAAAAATTCCTAAAAAAATAATATTCCTTTTCCTCTCAGCTGATTGGAGGGAGTGTCTCTGTCTGTTTGCCTGGCAGCAGCTGGCAGGCTGCCAGAGAGCTAGTGTTACACTGTAGGAAACAAACTTGCATGTGTTGTTTGTGGTATTTAAGAGTACGAACCACACCAGCATCTAAACAGACCGAAGTGACAATCAGGTACATTTACATGCTGTTGCAGCTAACTGGCAGTGCACATTCCCCCCCGTGAATGTGTTTGGTGGCTCCTTCAACAAGCTACGGTGCAGGACAAGACGTGTGGTCATGTTGGTAAGTTAGATAAGAAGGAGACGTAAGCAGAAAAACTAATGGGGGTTGTTGTTTGAGTTTGTGGCTCCTGTGTTGTGAAGCAGGTTGCTGTCTGGCTCAATGTGACGTCTGCTGTGCCTATGATAGAACGCTGATGTTACTGCTTTATTCAAGATTTGATTGGCTGGATCCAAATAAGGTATCCGTGGATACCGGAAAGGTATTCTGTGGAATTAATGTAAGAAAAGGTGGTGCCATCCATACATATAAAAAAAGTAGGTGTGACATTATACCTCATAATAGATGGTATAACACCATCTTACCTGGGTGTTGTTTCCAATCAGCACCTGCGGGCAGCAACTGTGTTGGCTGTGTAGCAATTGTTTTAATAAAAGAACCAAAGAGATCAGGGAGGCTGGCATCACTCCACAAAGTACATAATAGATGTACATAAAATATGGGTCAACTGAAACTACAAAAAGTTAGTAAACTGGGTAACTTTACCATTAGCCACCAAATAACGGAGCAGCTGATTCTAAGTTGCTGATTGCTAGCTCTCAACAGCATAGATCTGTTAAACAGTTACAGACAGTTGTTTTAATGTAAGCTACACTAACTTAAAACTCAAACGCAATGTTTAAGTTATTGAAATTACCCTACCACAGCTAAGCAGCAGAGTCCATGCCAATCAAATGTAATGCTCCTCCATTCCCATTTAATAAATCGCCAGGAAAATCAACACAACAGAGCCACGTCCTTGACAGCAACATGGAACACTAACCAACATTTTGTTATTTGCGGCCAAGGAGTCATGCTTAATGTTACCTGTTCACCACATCCAGCTAACCAGAAAATAGCTGCTTTGAGTCGTGGGACCGCACACAGCTAAATCAGAAAACTACCGGACATGATTTCTAAGGCAAAGTACAGCTTGAAAACCATGCAGTATTCTTTGTGGGGTTCTTCAATGACGATAAATTATTCTTAGTCTATGGGCCTAGTTTATGAACGCTTACATTTATTAGACTGAGAAGTAGCATTCTTGGTACACTTTATTTCTGAAGGCGAACTCTTCTGTTTGCGATCAGTGTGTTTTTAGACTTCGGAGCTGCCGAGATTTGCATCCCCTCTTATTCTAGCTTGGAAGATTGTTACATGTGTGAAATTCGATGAGGAGGTAACATAATTTGATCTTTAAATACCTATAAAGAAATACAAATGGGAATGTATTATTCGGCAGAGCTGGCGAGATTTGCATCCTCTTATTTTCAAGCTAAAATAAGAATTAGAGCACAAAGAAAAACTTTAAAAAATGTATCAACAAAAATACATTTCCAGTTAGCTAGGCTCTCCAACCTCCCCTCTCATCAAAACTAACACTGTGTGTGAGAAAGAGAAATACAATACATCACCTTTATAATTATATTGCAGTAGGTGTGTTTCTGATTATAATTGCCTGCCAACATAGGCCATAATGGAATCTATTTAGGATTTCTACATTAAATATATTGCTTAATGTAATATATTTGCCATTCAGAATACCAAAGACAGTTCTTACATATTAATTTCAGGCAAAATTGAAAAAAATAAATAATTGTATACAATATAAGTGCACAATTATGAGATTACAATTCATGATTAAAAGCATGATTACAGCCAGCTTACAACTGGGCCCAGGTAAGATGGCTGCCATATGGTTTCATTCTGGAATGGCAAATTATTATTATATGTCACATCTACTGTTTTTATATCTATGGTGCCATCATGAAACCACAACAAATAAAACATACCTTTTTTTATATAAAAAAGGAGAACACAGGACAACTGATTTACAGTGAGAAAAAAGCTATTTAATTCCAGTTGGACTTTAAGCTACTGCAGCAAGCAGCAAAACCCCTGAGTGTATTGAACTGAGCAAAAGTGTGTGTTATTGCTAATTATTTCAACTTTTAATCTGTAAGAGGAATAATCTGTTAATTCTTCTTTCAAAAATTACATAGTCTTGCTTTAAACATATTTTGCTGATAATACTTAGGAATGCAAGACTTAGGCTAATACTTATAAGGGAGTATTTTTACACTGTTGTATTGCAAGTAAAGGAACTCTCACCACTGGTGTAGCAGCTCTGTGTAGCAGCTGCATATAATACAATCAATAGCAACTTTGGTTTAGAGCTGAAATTATTCTTTGCAAAAACACAAAAACTTGTGTTTATGTTGTATTTTTGGCTCAAATGGTGTAGTGATTTTCTCCAAGTCAGTTCACACATATATGGTCAGCAAAGAAGCACAAGGTGAAGGTGATTGATTTTTCAATAATAAGATAGCCTTCCAGACTACCTATTGACTAGTTATAGCATGCATTATCCGGCTATTTCTGGGGGATTAAGAATGTAAATACCACAGGTGGTAAAACTGCAGAAAATGTAAGTACAGCACTTGAAGAATGTCTGTGTCTCCTAAAGATACAGCAGACGACAGATCTCTTACCTCAAGAAGAGTTCAAGTTGAGAGTAGAGGAAGCGTAGCAGAGCTCTGCGGGCCGTGACTTCAGCGTGACCGTCATTGACCACTTGTCCCTGGTCACTCAGATACTCCCCGTTAATACACTTGGTGCCCGTGGATAATGCCACCACCTGGGCATGCCTCAGGTCCAGACCTGTTGAACAATTACATACAGACAAATGTTCACCTTATTTTGCTCGTCATACATTCAGACTGCACTGATTCCTTAATTAATGAGTTTAATAGTAACCCCTCAGTGTGTAATACCTAATGCGTGTCCTTCCTCACCTTTCTGTCTGTGGAAGGCATTTTGTCATCATTAAGAAAGAAGTCCAAGAACACACACAGACATTCACAAAGGAAGGAAACTGACTTAAATTCCTTAAATTGCTAAAATTATCAACAAGAAACCAACAGTAAGGTGGCCAAAGGTGAAAACCAAGGATTGCAATATATTAATGCGTAATCGATTAAGACAAGTTTTGGAAGAGGAGACGAATGAATACCATGTTGGACTTCAAGCACATGTTGGCTTAAAAAAAAACATACAGCAGACGCCCTAGACAACTTTCTCCCATCACATTTTTTAATTGCATTATTTTTGGACTAATTTATACGGGCAGAGGCGTCGGAGCTACAGTTGCCACAAGGCAAGGCATTTTCCATCAATACGGTCATACTCAGTGTGTCGCCACACTCCGCACCTGTGCAAATTTAAACAGTTTAAGACATTGCCAACTTGGCCAAAAGGAAGTAGTAAATACACATTTGGCATAATTTTCCTTAATCTACTTGATTAAGGAAATTTAATCAAGTAGATTAATTGATTCATTTTCCTTAATCATTGAGGTGAAGTCCATCAAGCATCAGTGACTGCACCATATTGCCTATGCACAGTAGCCTAATCTCCATCCATCCACACAAATTCCCAGCTTCCTCTGGTCTCCTATGCAGTCATTACACATACCGTGTTTATGACCTTTTGACACAAATAAGTTCAAGTAGATTTGTGTCAAATACAATTTTTGTTGACAGTAAGACAGTTTGAAAGCCAATAAAATGCAACCATTAACAGTGATGGATGGATCGCAAAATAGACCACAGAGGGAAGTTGGTCGCTTCTCTTGATCAAAAAAGGTGGAACAGTTCCATTTGCTCACACAGTGAAACTAAAAGAAAAAGAAAACATAAGAGGAGGAGAACAGGGTAAAAAGGTCTTTCTGACAGGTTATTTCCATAACCACAGTTCTCTGAGTAGCATGAGTGAGCATCTCTTCAGAAGCTCATATCACACCACACCAGCCAGGATTAGCTGGATCCAAGGAGTGAGTGAAGGAAGAGACCCTCCACCTATAAACTGGGCTGGCAGAAGTTTACCTCTTCACAGTCTGTTGCTCACTGGAGTAAGCTGAGTCTACAACTAGAAGAGGAAGAACACTTTTCTCCATATATACTCTTGAACCCAAGATCAACAGATGTTTTCTGTGTGAATTTCTGGTTGCTGTAAAGGTGCTGCAATGACCCAGTCATTGACAGTATGTTGCCCCACCCATTCCCCAAGGACGTATAGTATACCTCTGGAAGACTACATACTGGATAGTTCATCCTCTGAGAAGCAAACCTGATATTATCTTCTGTGTGTGGTGTACTGCGATGCAGATATAGGCATCGCCACACTCTGGCGTAGAAGGCATAGAAAGGCGTAGAAAACGCAGCAGAGAACCAGACCTGCAGAGCTTTCTCCTTCTCTTGCAGCACCATCACTGACTGACGTTAAGGTTGTATATTGCTAATACTAACCTTTCTAGCTAGCATATGTGCTTAACAATAAGCAGTATTGCTACTTGAGAGACTATTGCTACTTATTTTGTTTAACTGTAAAAAGTAAAGCTACTTCCCACAATTAGTGTCTGAAATCTATAGTGACAGACTAGTACAAGCCATTCTCCTGAGGAACCATGTAGTCTTTGAACATTGTGCTCTTTGCTGAGTTTTTTGCTGGTGGAGTTAGGCTAGGTCCTGGAAAGACAGTTGAGTCTAGAGAATAAGAAAGGAATTTGCTTTTGCAAGGTTGGTTTGGTGTTGGTGTCAGACAAATTTATGTGGGAATGGTCTTTACCCTCTCTGACACATATAACCTTGGTTCCCTCCAATTCTGTCTAGGACAGCATGATAGGATCTTCTAACCCATCTCACCCAAGCAGCATTCTCAGTGCGAGACATGAAACCATGAGAGAGATCACAGATCCTTCTGTCTTGCGTTGGTTTTCCTTTGAGAAAAAGACACTTTTCTGAGTGAGGATTCAGGCCAGCGCAGGGCCATGTGAGAGGCCGGCTGACTGACAGATAGACAGAGGAGGTGCAGAGGGAGTACAGGCTGGATCAGCATGGTAGCGGCATGTCATTCCTTCCTTGGGTGCCACATATCTCTCCCATCGCCTCTGAAAGTCAGGCCTCGCTGGCTTCAGGCAGACCTGCAGGCGTCGCCGGCCTGGCACATGAGCCTTTATCAGCCTTGGCCCAGATGGCACTGCGGAGGTGGAGTCTTGACACCTCCACTGATGAGGAATAGAAGGAGAGCAAGGGAGGAAAAGTTAAGGGAGGGAAGAGTGTAGTGTGTGTGTGTGTGTGTGTGTGTGTGTGTGTGTGGAGGGTCAGATGAGAGAAAAGAGCATAGAGAAGAAGAAAGGAAAGTATAAGGTAAGGTGGAACAAGTTCCCACTTTAATTCTGAAAATATAGGCGAAATCTGTCAAATAATATTTATGTTAAAGAGTAGTGGACACTATTACTTAAACCTGCAAATATTTTTTTTTCTATGTAACGACAGCAGAACCAAGCTGACCTTTCATGTTGATATGGCAAAGTTATTAACACATTGTTATTTACTCATCCAGCAGACACAAAATAAGCAGCATTCATTTGCAGTCATGTTTCTGGTCATCCGTTGAATGTAAGTCCAATTTTCCCTGTCTGTAAGTTCTGTGGTCTGTACCAACTCCTGAGGGAAATATCTGTCTCTTTAGCTGCTAAATGCTCCACTATGTTCACCAGCTAGGCACTAGCTTTGGCTGTCTGTTCTTTGATGCTGTGTCTTTAGTGTACACTGAGTTTTTATTGCCTTTTCACTGGAAAAAAAAGCTGCAGCTGCCTGCTGTGGCTGAAAATGATACTGATGAGCACAGAGAGAGTGAACCAAAACAGTATGGTTGGTTGGCCTGAAAACCAAGACAACCAAGACCAAGCTGAAAGAGGCTAAAATGCTCTGTAGAGTCGGGTGATAAGTGACACCCTTCACATACAAAGAGACATGTTAACCATTGTTAATATAAAACTATTGATTATAGCAGCTTTAACTACTTTATATTTTGTTACTTTGTAAAACTGGTTCAATGGATAAGACATCGCTGCAAAGAGAGTCTCTAATACTGTATCCTTAATAAAGTAAAAGTAAAAATGTATCTACATAAGAGACTGCCAGTGTTGGTTGCTCTTTAAATTCAGACTAGATATCATAAGACTCCTCTTGTCATATTTGTTTTCAGGACCTCTTGACATGCTCCAAAGCAACAACTGAGGATACTGAGGGGCGAATTCTCAAAGAATGGTTTGTGGCCGCTGATAGCACCATGAATAGCACATCACTTGCAATAACTATCTGCCCCATCTGAAGGTGAAGGTCTGATTCACAAAATACATTGCACTAATGATATCAAACACGCCCTTTAAGTTTTGCAGCTGAGTGCAATCTGCCCTTGTTTTGCATCTGATTGTAATTATCCACGTGGCACCATATAAACACAGTAGGCAGGACAAAGAAAACTGACATTTTCAGATTGTGAGCTACAATTACAAAGTGATTCCTTCCAAATATTGTCTTACACACTACAATCACTGCTGTCATGATCACTGGAAAGTCTGGGCGTGACAACCCTCATAAATGCGCTTCAGTTACCACCAACTCTGTGAAGATGCTAACAATTTTCACTCTGCTTGTGGCTATTAGCGCTGGTGTTTTTGAATTGGTCTTTTTTGCAATGAGGCTCATTTAAATTAAAAGGGGCCAATTTTGTGCCAAATGTTATTATGCCTAAAATAAATTTGGCAGCGCAGTTAGAGGTGCATTTCCCCCGTTGTGGGTGCTTTAAGAATTACAGTTTCTTTTTTGTCTTATTTATGCAGGTTTAGCAGCCACAAAAGCAGCGCAATCATTTTGTCAATCTGCCTATGAGTTAAGATACGTGTTGTAAATGCTCTTATAATAAATTACAATGGTTCCTATTCACTGCTCCTCTTATGAGTCATTATATACATTATTCACTCATGTTTTACTAGCATCACATCTTTGCTGGCGTGTAAACAGGTCGTTAAACAGAATTACGTACATGCTGTATACACAACTTGGATCAATCTATTAAAGAATCTTTCCTTTTGCTGTAAATATCACTCATGGAGGAAGTAAATTAGTAAATTAAGGTCTAGAAAAGAGCACAGAAAACATAGAATATTTATGACTGTATAGCACCATAAAATCTCTATATCATCAGTTCACCTATTGGCATTGTCTTTAAGCAATGCACCCCGGATTCCTTCTCAGTGATAAAGCAAGTTCAAAAAGGTAACAGACTCTCCAAATTTTATTCTCCTGCTATTCCTTGCCGTTCCACTCTGCGATTGTTTAGATCAATTTTGCAGTGGATAATTTCTGCTGCGCTGCTCACTACCCTGCCATGAAATTGGCAGTGAGGCTGCCTTCAGTTTGCAGAAGAAAGTAGAGGAGGAGGAGAGGTGAATGAAAGAGGGATAGAGAGAAACAGTGAGAGAGAGAAAGAGCGAGAAAGAGAGAGACACACAGAAGAGAGATGGAGCCCCACAGGCAGTGTGCTGTTTTTAAACCAGGAATAATCAGCTGCATCACAGAAATACAAAAGGAGAGGGTCAAAAGGAACAAGGTAGAGTAGAGTCAAAGGCCTGAGGCACTCTTCACACACAAATACATCTGTTACTGGTGATTCAAAGATGTCACACCCCAGGATAACAGTATTGTCAAAAAGCATGTACATCACAGACTGAGAGCTGGAACTACTCACTATGGCAACTGCACTATACTGTTCAGTGCACAATACTGTCAACGGCCTTCAACAGGAAGACAAAGCACAAACTGCCTCCCTCTCTATGGCAACTCTGGAGGTAAACACACTTTGTGACAGAACATGGAACAGAGTCAGGTGCACATAGCTATTTCTTTAACCCGGTCTTTGCATGACTGTTCCTGAACTTGGATGCACCTAAGTGGAGGGGAAAGTAAGGCAGGGGGTGTGGTAACAATCAAGGAAAGCAGTGCAATTTTCCTGTCAAGAATTAAAGGGAATTTGCACAGACATTGCCCGGCAACCAGTTCAAAAAAGAGAGTAAATTGCAATCATATTCAAGTGATTGACACCCAAAAGATTATAAAGATAAAGATATTAAATAAAAAGATATTTAAGATATTACCAGCCTTTCTTTTTAGGCTAAGTTGGCTGATTTAACTTTTTTGAAACTACATTATATTCAGCCCTGGGAATTCTGATTTCCTCTTGAGAGAAGCCTTTGTGGCAGATTCAGTCCACACTGCTCCATACATCACAAAATTGCTTGAGTGCTGTGGCACAGACATACTGCTTTCAAAATAAGGCAGTGAGGTAATTTTATTAGTCATGACTAATGTCAGCACCTGTGACTAAATGTATTCTTCCTAATGCCCCTGTGCTTGCCCTGTACACCTGCACTGTGTTTCTCCTTTAACAAAGCAAGACATTACGACCAGGGTATAACTGCATTGAGGTTATATGTTTTTAACTATAACTCTTTAGCAAATATTTATTTTCCTATGTATGAATGTAAGTCATCATATTTATCAAACAGCAACAGCATATGTATCACCTCTGCGTTCCTGCTTAATGTTGCATTACTTCAACCCCACAACACTGGTTCTCCACTTGCTCTGTCTGCATGTTGGCAAAATGGCCTTTCACAACCAGGCTGCATCACACTACATTACACAGCACTGCAGCAGACTGTGAGACACTCGTTTAGGCTGTTAGACCAGACAGCCTGCTCACCTAAATCTATATTTTGATTTAAGAGGCATCTGATTGAAGGGGCTGGTCTCTTCTGGGAAAACAAAGTATGGTGCAGCCAGGTCACTGATGTCAACCAGGGACACACAAGGTACAAAGGCACATTAAAATCAATGGCTACGCTCTATATGTGGAAGGGGTGGAGCTGACATATACAGAAGCTCCAAAACACTGAATCCTACAAATCCCATAATGCAACTAAGTAGCATCTTTCATTCACCTCCCATTATGCTATTTTATACATCTGCTCCACTTTTTCATAGGTTAATATTGCACTTTTTTACTTCACTACACTGATTTGACAGCGAATAACACAGGTTTCATACTGCACACAATACAAATCTCTCTTCATATTACCAAGTCATTTTTGTCTTTGATTGAGTCCTAAAAGTCTACTTTCTTAAAACAAGTAAAAAAATAACAGCCTGTTTTCACAGAAGTCTCTCGGTTTCATACATTTTCTAAAATTGTGTAACAATGAATTGTCTATGACCAGCTACAACATAAAAATTCTGTTTTCAGCTGAATCTATACGTAATAACAATGTAATCATACATTATTAGAACATTATGAAAGAGGCAATTCTGGATAATGAGTACTTTTGATACTAAAGTACATTTTAGTGATGATACTTTTTGAATGCAGAACTTTTACTTGAGTATTTGTAGAGTTTTGTATTATTACTTGAGTGAAGCATCTTACACCACTGCAAGAAACTGGAGATACCAGTGCAAACTTCATATTCACAGAAAGATGCCAGCAGGTCTTAAACTTAGTAACCATTGAGCTACTCCAGAAACACATGTTCAACTGAAGCACATGCCTACAAGATATTAGTGATAAAGCCTCAACAAAAAAGCAATTACATATTTTAAGAGAAAAGTGAGGACAAATTGCTAAGAATAATTTACTGGCAATCCTTTTTAGGAACCACAAGAAGAGTCAAACAGAGAAACCAATATAAACGACATGACCATGAACTTTAAAGTGATCCATTATGACACAAGGCAACTGCAATAGACAGGCATAGCAAAGCTTTTACCTGAATCCTTTTATTCTCTATGGTTATAAAACTGGGAAAATGTTTCCTAATAAGCCACCCATTATCTCTGAGCACCATAAAGCAGACATTAAAACATCGTCTTCTAAAGCCGAATGAGCTCTCAAGGTCAACTTTTTGTAAACTCATTTATATGCCATTTAGGTTGAGCTCCATAAATCCTATCTTTCATGTGTTATGTCATCACTAGATGTTGGATGATTTCCCTGAATGTCATCCAACGCATGTCATTTAAATCACAGAAAATCTCTAAAAATGCTCAGTTGTTGCAGAGGAAAAAAAACAACAACTTGGCAAGAGTAGAGAATGCACCCTGTTGAATCTTTATTAGCTTTAACGGGCAACTGCTCTGAACATATATAAGGGTGTCTTTGTGAAATGCTGCTGAAGCTCTCAAATCTCTCTCTCTCCGCTGCAACTCACCCTGGGCACATCTCTACTCATTTTCTTGCCTCTTAGCAAGCTGTTTTGTTGCTGGATGTGATTATTGAACGTTAAATTTGCAGCAGCCGGAAAACCAGATAAAGAGTAAAGAAAAATCCCTATTTGAAAATGGATATGCAGACTAAGAACGCTAGCTTAACCGTCATTTGTAATCAACTTGTTTGAAACCCTTGGCTCTCATCATTTTCTTTGAGTCCTTGTGGTATTCTTCCCCACTCGGAGTCTCATCACCCTGCTGAATAAAAAGCCTCAGAAGAAGATTCTCTCATCCCATCCAACAAACAAGGAAAAAAAAAAAGAGGAAGGAGGGTCTTTTTTTAGCATTTTCTACGTGGACATTCCTGATTTTCCATGTCTCTGAGCACATCTGAACACTGTTTACCATCTCCAGGCACCCAATGCTATCTCAGATCGATTCCAATGAGATTTTCCACACTATTTGACAATGTGTGCTGGTGGTTTACTTTGGCGCTCGGAACTCTCAGCCGGATGGCGAGGCTTATCTCACTCAGGTTGCGGATCAACTGTCTCGGCGGGACTCCAGCAAGGGTGGGGGGGTTCACTGTCTGTCTGTGGTTCAAAGACGGACCCTGATTAATATTCTTTCTTATTTTTTGGGTGAGAGAGAGAGGGGAGAGAGCGAGGAGTAGGACATGCAACAAAGGTCCCAAAATCGAACCGTGGATGTTGCGGTTATGTGGTACGCGCCTTAACCATTAGGCTACCAGGGCGTCCCCTGATTAATATTCTTGAGGCAAAAGTAGAGGCATGAGACACACAGAGAGACAGAGAAGACACACAGAGAGAAAAAGAGAGGGGGGGCATAACAGGACTCCCCAGTGTTCCTGTCAAGTTTGGTGTCTGACTCTATGGATGCTGGCCACCACACCACTGCTGCCGCCGCTGCCGCCTTGCTGTGAATACTTGGCAGCCCTACGTCTGGATCTCTGAAGATAACATATGCTATTAATATACAAACAGAAGCAATTACTGGGAGGGAGAGGAGAAGGATTGGATTAGGTCAGGATGAACGCCGGTTTCACTGAAGTCTAAACTGATGAGCTGCAGCACTCCAAAGACAGCAGAGATACCAATCCCTCCTCAGTGACCCCTGCACCCCCACAGCCTGCAGCCACACAGGGAGATAACACTCCTCTGTGTGTGTGCATGGATTTGTGTGTCAGCATTCCACACGTGCAGACCTGTGTGCATTTGTGTGTGTGGTGATTTCGGTATTTTATTCCACAAAAATGAAGGCATTGTAGGCAAAATGTAACATTACTTCTACTGTATGTCTTTCAATCTAATATTGTTATATTAGATAACATAAAACATAACCTGTTTTTCCCATTTCTTGGGATTAAGGTGAATATTTTGGTGAGTTATACACATTTTGAAATGTGCCAAAACGTCTTATGGAAGCCCAGTATTCATGTTAAATTAGGTTTGACCTATCATTAGGCCCTGCAGTGGGGATGAGGCTGTGCGGTCATAAATCTACTGAGCCCTCTGACAGGTGACACTATTCTCCACCCCTGACCTAATGTACATTTAAACTGCCTTTGTACGTTAAAATCTCATTTAACAACAATGGCTGGCCCAAATGACTTCATAGGCATCATCTGAATACAATGGCCCACTGCATATCAAGTATACTAGTGCATGTGTGTAAGAGTGCAGGCAAGTAGGCCTATACAGGACCATCAAGCGGGCAACCTCTCAGCAGTGTTTTGTTGAGAAGGCTCATATGGCTCACCCCCCCACTTACCTGTTCCCATGCTCTCAGCACTATAACATCACCGGCTAACATCATCAACTAATAACATTTTAGCTGACAACAGGCTACCTAGCATGTTGCTCACACTGGTAACATGGGGTCTAGCCTGTTCCTCAGCTAACTCACAAAACATATTCCTGTCTAAAAGAATACCAGCTAACAGCAAAAACAGCTAACAACATCTAATACCATGTTAATCTATCTAACATCAATGACTAAGTTAACAATGACTAACAATAACTGCTAAGAACAACTATTAGCATGTTATGTCAGCTAACAACAACAACAACAACAACAACAACAGTTAACAATATGTGAAGACAGCTAACAACTTACAACATCTAAACATGACAGGTCTTTTTGTACATGTTTCATGCTAGATCATTCTGGGGTTTAAGCATGTAGGCTACCATTCAAGTGAATGGGAAAGTGTGCCCAAACTTTTGACTGGTACTGTATCAGTGCACCTATTGTGTTATGAGAGATGTGGAGTGTGAACATACTGTATGGGTCTGTGTGTTTTTGTGTGAACTTGTGTAAATGTTGGAGGCCCTGATCAAATCTGCAACAAACACCACACATGAAAGGAAAATAAAGCATGAAAGATAAATGTGTAGTAATAACTCATTGTTTCATGCTGTAGGTGAACAGCAGTGTAAAGCTGTTGTGGTTTGTGGACTGTGGGTTTCAGCTTCCTGTTTTATTTTGTAGGTCTGGGTCTGTGTTCTGGTCTTTGTCTTGCTTCCCTCCCTTTTGATTATATTCACCTGTGTCTAGTTACCAGTGCATTTCACACCTAGGCCTTCAGTGATGTCCTACTTAGTCCGACTTCAATAAATACCTCTCATAATACCATCATTTATGACACCACGTGACCACGGCTGGAGAAATAGTATACAGAA
>JAVQJL010020213.1:0-15689 GCA_036024295.1 Nannoperca obscura | reverse complement strand
ATATATATATATATATATATATATATATATATATATACTCACTCTGTGTTAAAAGGGCCAGTGTTACAATATTCAGGACTTCAATGGATTCTGGGAAGATGGTTGTAAACTTTGTAGACCTGCTGTGGTTTAGTCCCATTAAGATAAATAAGAGTTGCAGAATAAAAACGGTTATAAGTGAAACCGATTTACATGACATCATTAAAAGCACACAAGGAACTTCAGAACTTTACACACCAAACATGCTCAAACTGTCTCCGTCTCTCACGCCTGGAGCTTGTTGCAGTCTTAACGAGGTTTAGGCCTCAATCAGGCACTGTTAAATCTGGGGTATGCAGTTTTTTGTGCCATTGGCCTGGAGGGGCGTGTTTGAGAAGACAAGGGAGGGGGTCTCTGTGAGGCTCATGCTGTGGAGCCCTCGAGCGACAACCACCACAAGGTTTCACAGGGCAACTGGTTAGCGGCTTTGGTGTGAGGGGCCTACTGCAGCTTTAAGAGTCCTGTCCAATCCACTGCTGCTGCAACAGGTCACTCACTGGCTTGGCCTTCCTTAGAAGCAGAACTTTCGATGCCTCAGGTCATCATCAGTGCTAAACGGAGCTCCAAGAAACATACATCTTTCTTAATTGGAAGAGCAATAATTGTCAGGCAACAGATGTGGGGCAGTGAGGTACAATAATCTCTAATGGGTTCTTAAAGAAACATGGTACCTTTTAAACGGGGCAAAATAGAAACGGAAGACTTCACCTTGAAACTCAGAAGAGCACTTGGGGTTTTATGTTACCAGATCATTATATACATTATATACAGAACATTACATTTTGTACAAACAATATCTCAACTTTATTGTTTAAGCTGGAAGGACAAACCAGCTGAACCTGACTCTAATGTTTCAATAGATTGCTCATAGCTGCTTCCATCTATAATTCCTCCTTCTGGATTTACACCAAAAGATGTAACAATGATTAATAACCTCAAAGAGGGGCCAAAATTATAGTGTGACACATTAATGGTATCAAAAAGACACTCACTTCAGGCTGTCAGAAGTAAACAATGTTTACATTAAATAAAATAATTTAAATTATATTAAATTCACCTCACTACACCGCCCTTAAAGAAGGGAAAATGATAGCCTCATAAATCAAGTATAGTAAAATATTAATTTGGAACTACAATCAAAATAACCATATCAATAACTGGTAAAAGTTGAAGGGTGTGGAGTTCTGAACACCAGAGGTTGGGTAAATGCACTCTTCACATTGTATTAAATAAAATAAAATAAATATTCACAAACATTTATTTATCAAATAATAAAAAAGTAAAACACACAACAGGTAATGTAAGTTAAACATGTACTTAACTAAAACAAAGAAACATGTGTGTATGCAACAGAGAGAGAGAGAGTGTGTGTGTGTATGCTTTATCCTTTGACTCTAATGTACTCCTCGTGTGTGTAGTATATGTTGTATGTCCTCTTGGCAGGTCTGCATGGTATTTTAGAGGTTTTGTGGTCTAGGTTTTACCAGCCTTTGTTCTTCTTGAAAGTATTTAACTTTGTTGTAGCTTGAAGGCAGGGCGAGAAGCCAGCCGTCATATCTGTCACGACCCACCAAGGACTGTGTGTTGTGTTCTTGTTTCTTGTTTTATTTTGTAATCTGTGTGCTTGCGTCTTTGTGTTCTTTTGTCTTGCTGTCATTGTCTGTTTCCCTCCTGTTTGATTAGTTTCACCTGTGTTTTTTTCTCACCTGTTTCTGTCTTCTATGTATACCGGTTGCCTCCCTATGTTTGCTGTCCACCCATCCTGTGTTCCGGGCCTATGTCATCACTGTCTACCTGTAAGTTGTTTTTGTGTTGCACTTATTAAACCTTTGCCCTGCTGAAGCCTCCACTTTCTGCATTTGGGTCCTTCCCCTGTTGCTTGAACGGCAAAACCTGACGGTATCAGAGAGGCACGCAGACACGATAAATCCCAAACGTTACGGATTTCCATTTTGCTATATGACTATAGCACTTAGTTTGAAGCATACTGATGCCTTAAAGCTACTCAACTTGATTTCAAATCTTAAGCATTTCTTCATAACCTTAAATATAAATGACTAAATAAGCAACAATAAAAGTTAGAGGCTGGAACTCAAAGGTAAACTGCTTCTCTAAAGCAGGGTCTCAATTCACATTCCTCTGTACTTGCACTTGCTATTATAAGTGTGTTCACACTGACAATTATGGCAAAATGCAGTGCACAATGAGTAGCATTAATTCTTCTTTTTTATTTCTTATATCTTGATATGACACTGACCTGAAGTGTCAGCACTTAATGCCCCCTGGCACTTGTCAAGTACTGTTCTGTACAACTGAATAAAAACATCTTGTTTCCTTGTTGAAATCATCTTTTGGGATGGTTTTGTCACTTTAATGAAAACACTTCAACATGTATCCACCTGCTGCAGGAGCATGTTGCTTGTGTCTGTTTTTGTTGTTCTGCACTTTCTCTCTATCTCTCTGGTCCTGCAGGTAGCGCACCACCACCCCCCCTGCAGGTGACTACACAGAGCTGGTACGCACTTGCAAACCAGGGGCAGGAGTGCAGAGGCTGGGAGAGAAGACAGTCTGTGTGTTTGTGTTGGCTGTAAGAGACACTGTGGTTTCAAAGAGGTTGTCTGCTTCATGTTGTGGTTTTTCTGGGCACTTTTCTCCACGCTTAGTTTGTTTTTCTTTCAAATATTGTCTTTTTAATTAATAAATTAATAAATCCTTAGTTTGTTCTACTTTTGCATTTTCCCAGTTCTGTTACATGTTACTCCCCTCATCCCCTCGACTATTTTGGACCATTTAAAAGTACTTCCAGTTTAGCCTGCCTTAAATGTACAAACTAACAAGGGCTCATAAACACACCCAGATGTCTGTAGGCAGAACCACCATATCTGCTTCCTTGTGTCTGCTCTCACTGCTGTGATTGATCTGATGTTCATAATGGTTAAAGGATCACAAGGAAAACAGCTTCTCCTCCAAAATCCCCAGATGCAAAAATTACACGTCTTTCCTGTAATGAGAGCTTTCTCTGTTACTAAATTTGTAGTTTGCACGGGCTGATGGGATACGTGAGGGGCCTACAAACGAGGTTCATAGTTATGCATTCTACTATGCAAAATACAAGGCTATACTCTCAGGAGTTTAGTTTTTTTAAATGCCACCTGTTGACCTGAGGGTAAGGAGTTTATATAATTATACATATTGTATGTACAAGAGGAAATTGCTCATTTCTAATTTCTAATTTTAACACATTTCCTTTAACGATGGTGAAATATCACACTCTTCAAGTTCTGATCCGTGGCCATGCATTCATTCTTCTGCTCTTGGTATGTCAAAGTATTTACATGTATATATCTAATTCCTTTTTTCTGTGAAACATTAAAGTGAAATTATAAAAGGCACATTTTGTCAAGAAATCAGGTAAAACTGTAATTACCAAAAAGATGTTTAAATGGTATTTCTAGTTCTGCAGCAACAAACACATTTCGATAACACTGATCCGAATCAGATTAAGTTTTCATATACAAGCAATTTGCCCCAGGATATTGGTGCATAAATAAGCATAGTAAAGGCAAATAGACATACATACATAAAATAAAGCAAATCAAAAGCAAGCCCCAAATACACACGTGTGTGTGTGTGTGTGTGTGTGTGTCTATATATATATATATGAGAAATTAGCAATACAAATGTGAAGAAAAAGAAATGGGTGTCGTTTAGCACCATCAGATTTCAGTGCTCCCTGCTTTCCTTTTGGCACCGCAGAGGTCACATGACCTGGAAACACAGCACAGAGTAGGATGGAGCTCCCAGTGTCTGTTACGAAAAGTAACGTCCAGTGCAGATCAGTGCCTACGTTAGCAAGTTACACTAACTAGCTTTACTCATCAACTTACCCTCCAAACTGTCGTACGTCGTAAAGCGACCGCTGACCTGGGGAAAAACATAATCCAATAAAATGTGATTTTGGGTGACCAGCTAACCCTTATCCCCATCCTTCATGTATAAACTCCACTTGACCTTTCAATGCAGATCCGTTTAAATGCAGAGCACATATAGATTAACTTCAACCACTTCTTACAGGTTTTAGGCATTTGCTGTTAAAGGCTAAGCTGGGATTGCATACAGACAGATTTGGTTTGCCAGACATGAATAACAACTTACTCACAATAACATTTGGCCTTGATTTGAAGTTCAGTTCTCAGGGGATGCATGTTGTTAGCTTGACTGTTTTCCTCCCATAATCCAGTGTTGTCTTATATCGATTACTTTAAAATTCTGATTTGATTGATTCAATTTAAAGTCAGTGTAATTTACTGAAAGTACAGAACATTTGTTTTCAGCTGTCTGCTTCAATACTTTACTTTTTCCATGAATTCCTCTGTTGGTCATTCTTCTCACTGTTAGAGATACTATACTCTCCTTTGTGCATCCTGGTTCTGGCAGGCAGTGTTTCCCAGTCTAATCTAGGGACCAACATTGCAAATTAGCTTAGGTTATGCATGCTGGGGTTTGAGGCACTGGTTTGTGCTGCATGCTTGTCTTTATACAAATAAACATTCATGTTACTACATCAAGTGCTCGAAATGCTATTGCTTGTGACTTGTCCTGTCAAAGACCCCCCTCCACACAGCAGAGCGCCCCAGGCTGCAGTGCAGTACCGCAGTACTGGACACACACACACAAACACACATACAGCACTGTCCCTCCTCAAAAGTATTTCCCCACGTGTTGATTTGTACAATAGGCCGCTGCAGGCGAGGGAGGTGTTGGAAATGTATCACAAGTTGCAGGATTTTCATCACGATTTTCCACCATTGATTCAGGCTTTCACCATCTGAAGGAATGTGTCTGCGTCTCTGCATTTGTAGAACAGCCAGAAGGAACGCACCGTCGCTCTGAAATGACTTGTGATTGGCTAAAGTCTCTCCTCTCAGCCAAGAGGATGGGCTGAAGCAGAGTTCTGCTCTCAGACCACTTGAGTTACAATATGCTAAACGGATATTATGGATCCTTTGGCCAATGATGCTATAACCTCCTACCCATCATGCAATAGTTCTTGGTCAAATGATTGTCAAACAGCAGGCCACTGGATGTTTAGTGTCCAGGGAACTAGTTAATTGCAGATGAACTGTAAGTTACTCAATACGTATTATAAACATATATATCTATATATCTATATATATATATAGATATATATATACAGTTATCATGTTTTCTTTTCTTTCTCACTGAGCTTGTCCCCTGTGAACATCACTTCATCTGCATCTCAGATCCACTGTTTATCACTATCTGGCATCTTGTGCCACACACTGTTGACACTGCATGTGCACGAGACCGATAGCGTTTTGTGTTTGTTTTCTTGTCATGACCTGCAGAGATAAAACTATTATGTAAGATCACATATTTCAAAGCTTCCTTTTAGGCAGATTCAGAGTTATGTTGACTTCACATGATTTAATTCATTGTTTTTGCCAGTTAATTGATTAATTGGTGTTTAGGCCTCTGGGATTAAAATATTTGTATCCCTTGTGCACTGCAGGGATAATTCATGCTTTAAAAGTACTTGACACCTTTAAAGCAGCACTAACAAGAACTACGGCTACATTTTAAAAGACATTGGTGTTACTGTTATTGTATTCCCTCATTCGTCACTGATTGAAACCGTGTCTTATACAGGGCAGCTGAAGAGTGAAAACTACTGAAGTTCTTTTACTCAAACTGTACCAGATGTCCTCAGACATGTTCCCCTTCAAGTCTTTTTACTGTGTTTATTACACAGGTAAAATGCACTTTTACACACAGGGAGGCTTTTGTGGCCACTGTCCAACAGTTCAGCTGTGCTGTTCTGCTTAATCAGCAATATCTCATCCGAACACACACAACGCAGCAACAAGGTAAACAATAGTAGGACCAAAGCCAAAAAAGTGCCTCAAGATGCAGCAACATGTGCACTGTACTAAAGCACGTTCTCTTCCCTTCTGCTCTCCCCCCTCTTCTTATATTACTGTTTATTTTCACTGTATTATTGTATTTAAATTGTACTGTTAAGCACCTTCTATTGCAATTTTGCACAAAAGACAAGATACAGATTGTTTGATTGATTGATTGATTGTCTGCTTTATCTAGGATTTCTCCAATTTAAAGTAAATAAATTGCAAATATGGGCCAAATAACTCAAAGTGAAAGAAACCAAACATGGCAGTTAACTTTATCAGACAACACCTGTGACCTTTGCATTGCTTATAACATAACGCCATAATTCGTGTGATTCATCCAATATTTCAGAAAATATACTACCAGGCACATACAACCTTAGTAACAGGATGGACCAAAAAAGGGTTTTATAGAATTTAAAATATAGTAAATATCGTGCTACATTGGAAATTTGGGTAGAAATTGAGGGAAGTTACACAATAACAAGTTTTCCATATACATTCCTAATACATCTAGCACAAAATACAATGGTAGTCCATGATGACCCCTTTCTAATAAGGTGTGAACTCCCACACAGTTTGTCCAGTTACTATAAAATAATGTAATCCAGACTGCTCGCTAAATGGAACTGGAGGTGTGAAAAGCAGAAACTGCCATGATGCTACCATTGTGTATTTAAGGAGTAAAACTGTCATCATTTTGAGGTATCCTGGTTCCTAATTTAAACATCCTTATTCATCTGGTGTGCCATTGTTCACTCCACATGTTAGTTTTCTCTGGGTTGATTTTCAACTCTGTTATTTCCACAGATGACGCTTAATGACTTTATTTAATACCTCAAGCCCTATTCCCACGGGACTAGTATTTCCAGGGGACCTCATGTGATTTACAAATCACACGTCTGTGTTTTGTGCGGTGCATTCGCATGGCATAAGCAAAATCTGTATTTTACTCAAACTTATCGCCGTTAACTCCCAAATATAATGTCAAGGATCTGCGTAAGAGAAAGAAAGAAAGGCATGGAAAAAACTAAAAACTTGAAAATAAATTAAAATACTGAAAAAACAAATTACTAATTAATTAACAAAATTAAAAATTAATTAATACAAAATTAATTTACAAATTACGGGCATGGCCAATTCGTACGGGATTAAGATCACAGAAGATCACAGTAGAGAGAAAATTGAGAAAAGCTGCAGGAGCTATTGTAACTGACTAGCACTAAGCCAGCCGGAACCGGATGGCAGGTTAGCTAGTGGTTATTAGTGATGTGTCATGCGCAAAAGATGCGGCTCTGAGAGCCGATGCTTTGTAGTGAATCAGAAGAGCCGGCTCGCATCGAGTGAGAGCCGCTCCCAGTTATTTTCCTTTCGCTGCTTACCTCAATGCTCAGCCTGAGCTCTGCTCCAGGCAGAACTTTGTTTTGATTGGTCAGCATCGAGGCCAATCGATCATACCATTATGTGAAATAAAACCATTTGTGCAATAAAATGTTTGATTAAAATTTTAAACAAAAGAATGGTTTTGTAACAGAATAAATCCACAACATTAGGCAATTATAAGGCTTCTCATAAAAACACTGCACATGAAAGGGTTTTCAACAAACAAAGCATTAACTTTTGCAAAGTTATGGTAAAATAAAGGCCTACAAAAAATCCTAAATTAAGAGCCGTTCAGGAGTCGAAAGAGCCGGCTCTCTGAAAAGAGCCGAACTTCCCATCACCAGTGGTTATCTCACGAGCTACAGCAGTTCACCAACCAGCTCAGCGAGTAGTCTCTACGCCACCGAGCTTTTGCATAGACGAGTGAATGACAAACAACTGTGCCATCACCAGGAAATGACTTTGTTAGCCCCACAGCGGTCTCTGTGTGGTTGGAAACAGAGCTGATGAAAGCAGTTAGACTAGATCATGTACTGGAAATGTGCTGTGAAACCAGAACAATGAGCTTAAAGACTCTAAAATGCTCCATAGAGCTGAGGGGGACTGCAGAGTTGGGGGGTAATTTGTTTGTGGGCGTGGCCCTTTTTATATGAATGTTAGAATTATTGATGAGTGCTCCTTAAGATCTTTTAACAGAAGATAAAACCCCAAAGTTGTTTTGAACATCACAGCCTGATAGATGGTTAAATATTGCATCATGTGAGAAAACTAAAAACCAGCAGTAAAGTTGCTCAACTGGAGAACTTATGGTACGTGTGAGAGAGGGAAAAAAACATATTTATTTATTATATATGAATAAATAAATATGTATTTATTATATATGAGTAAATATGTAAATGTTCCCTTACCATACCCTTCTATTGAGTGATGTTGCCATGAACATGTCGAACATATTGTATGTGCAGCATGCAGCATGAGAAGCACTCTGTTTTAGAGTGCATCATTGTACATTTAAGAAGATGTAATAACTACAGAGCTGGGGTCAGTCTCATACCCTTTAAAAATAAGCTGATAATATCAGGGGGGAGTCAAATGACTCAGGATGTCTGAGATACCAGTATTTGTAATACTAATTAAAGAAATCTAGACTTTATTTGAGATAAAAGTGGAATCTGTGCCCATCCACAGTATCTGAATGAGGTTAAAGTTCATGTCCACATACTGTATCACTCTCTGAAATAATACCTAATAAGACTTTTATTTAAAACATTTTTGACAACTATCAGATCAAAACCAGTCTCATAATAAGCGTAAAATCTGGCAGTGGTCTTTAGACCAAAAATGGACGCATTATTAATGAATCAATGTAATCCAATTCTTGCATTATAGCCTCCAATAAAGAGCTCTCCCAGAGAAATTCTAGCGAGCTGCTTTACTTAATCACTCATGGCTCCAACGAACTGCAATGCTTGTCATGCTTTTTGTTAATGGTTTAATGTTTTACCTGCCAGTTTCCTCTAAATCACATGCTAATGTGTCTGGTAGACCGACTAAAAGACAACAGATATGGATCTTGTTCCAGGAAATATTTTAAAGGAATTATTTTCATTGTGGCACCGTTGACAATCAGCCAGTGTCTCATTTTCCCCTCCTGTTTACTTGGTGTTGAGTTAACCCCTTGACCTCTCATGACTCTCACACACGCAAACAAAAAATATTTATGAGGAAACTGGTTCTTCTTTATCATGTTTTCTGAACAGGACCATGTCATTTATTTGCAACAATGAAACTAGTATTTTAAAAATGAAGCACATTTATCCAACTTGTATGTCACAAAGCTACTGATGTATGTGGTACCATTTATGGTAAATTATTAATAATTTTTAAAAAAACAGCAATTCATTATTGCAATACAAATATAAAATGTTCACAAGTCGACGCCACAATGTCACTGTTCAACAAAACTATATAGAAAACAAACAGCGTTTAGTCTTCAGGGAAATAAAATCTCTGCTCTGATGGAAGCCGATTAAAGATTGTGTAAGTAGGAGTCTAGTGATGTCGTTCACTGTACCACTCTTTCTTTTAGGAACGAGTTGTCTCAGGGAGTAAGAAGTTAGTTTTGGCAGTGTCTGGGCATTGCGAAACAACAATAATAAGGCATGAGTTTCGTTTTTTTTCTCCCATGACAGCTACGCAGGCCCAGTATTGGACAGAAATGACCTACTTACATTACTTTTTATTTTTATTTTCCTTAACTTTCTTCTTAAGTCTTAAGTCTTTGGTATTCTGAATGGCTAATACAATATATAATATACTACATCAAGCAATATCTTTAATGTAGGAATCGATTCATAATCATGGCCTATGTCGGCAGGCAAGTAGAATCAGAAACTTTAGATGAAAGCGTCTGCTAAATGCCTAAATGTAGTAGTAGTAGTAGTAGAAACAAGAGAGAAACACACCTACTGTAAATAATGATTATGTACAACAAGGAAGACCGAGGTTGGAGAGTCTTGCTAACTGTAAATGAGGAGTTATTGTTGTTGATAAAGTTTACTTTTGAATTAACGTTAATGCTTTCAGCAGAACTCCTGATGGACTCGTCGCAGTTGTCTTTTATTGTCATGGTAACATTATGGACATAATTTACGATGATAATACGCAACAAGCTGGACTGCTGGAGTACAAATCACTGACTGCATCCCTTTACCTGATCAAAACAGGGATTCTTTTTAATTTGCTTTACTGAAAGGAAAAGCGTGTAAAGGCACGAGGTGAGCTGACAACAAGTTAATATATGATGACTGACTGCTGGATTTAATGTGGCTAATTTTGGGTTAGCTGGTGAACAAGTAACATTAAGTGCGACTGGTTGGTTAGTTCAGTGTTGCTGTCAAAGACGTGGCTAACGTTACTGTTGTGTTGATTTGCCTGCTGATTTATTAAATGAGATTTACAAGTGAAGACGAGCGATTTTTGTTTTACTAAATTGGCATAAACTCAGCTGCTTAGCGGTGTTACGGTAATTTCAATAGCTTTCTTATAATGTTAGGGTTGCCAACATTAAAACAATGGTTATAAAATAACAGTTTAACTAACTGTCAATACTGTTGAGAGCTAGCAATCAGCAACTTAGAGCTCAGCTGCTCTTTCTTCCTTTTAATACCAAAATAATGAACAATATATTTATAAAACATGATTTTTCTTTACTACAAAAAGGGATGACTAAATGTGATATACGTAAATTGGACTTTAAAGTCACAGACTTGCCTCTCTTGCCTTATTAACTGTGGACACACTAGGGTTTTTCTATCTGCAGGGAGAAACCAGCACTGGCAGCTGGATTTGCTTTTGAGTCTTATCAGCTCTCCAGTGTTGGGTTGCGTGGGTTTTAGTGTTGTATAAGCTTTTTACTCCACTGAATGGAGGTTTGGAAACACCTGTGCACTCTGACATCATTCATTGCTTCCATTCTCCTTGGCCACAAAAGACATTTAGTGTTACATAATGTCTCTCTTCAACAGAAGAAGCCTGAGGATATTTTTTTATTACGCCTCTTCACAGAAGTAAATCAAGGAAATGGGATCAATGATTTTCAGAATAAATATTGACTAAAAGAAATGTAGAAAGTAGCTTGGAGCAACAGCTTGTATATCCAGCGCTTTTTATTTTCAAAACCAGGCTAAATTATTTTTATAGCTCAGTGCAAAGGGAAAAGGTTAAGGATTTAATCCACTGTGTCTAAAAGTAATAATCTGTAACATTTTCACATTAACAAATGTCTGTTAAATATAGTAGTAATTGAATGTAGATCCAGTTCGTGAGCATCTTATATTTGTATGTATATTTGCTGTATCTGTGTGATATAGCTCTTGTGTGTTGTACATGAGGTACAGGAAGTGTATCTGGTTTCCAATTTGTTTTGAAATAAATAGAAGACCAACTGGTTAGATAGGATGAGCATAAAATAGCCATTGCTGAGCAGACAAAACATTTTATCCATCTACATGAATTCAGACTTCATCAACCACAACAACAACAACAACAGAAAGTGAAGAAAAATATCAAATACCACACTATTTGTCTGATTTCTGGGAAGTCCAAGCGCGAAAGACAACAGTAAAATGATTGCCACATCAATGAATGGGATATAAATTATATATTTTAAAATATCTGTTAATATCATAAAAAGAAACTTTTGGAGGTGGCACGATTGCATTTACTGAACCCAGGTGTGCGTTTGCTCCATAAATCTGTACTGTTGTCTGTTGTATGTAACTGATAAACACTGACTGCTAAATCATTCCAGGGGTTGAAGTCACGCAAATAAATTGAGACGGAAATGTGCTTTGGATCTGATTACACCAAAAATGGAAGAATGAAATTCCTTCAAGTGTCATTGCAATTTTAATTATATGTACCAGGAGCTAGACAGCTGCTTACTAGCTAGATAACATTACTAGCAACTGAAGAAACAAGCTAACAAGGTCATTGGCAAAACAAAAACCCAAAACTTATAACAACACTGTCACACAAAGTTGTCACACCATCTAATTTACACACGACGACTAAACATTTTTTAGATACAGGATGTAGGCTAAAGGTATAGCTTCTGCTCTAGCTTGTGGACATCCTGACCGCCCCTCAGAGGTCAACAGTGGCAACACAGTCTGCTGTTGGTCGATGGCACGACATTACTTGTCAAAGTTCTCCAAGGCTGACTTTCAATTCAATTCAATTCAATTCAATTCAATTCAATTTTATTTATATAGCGCCATATCATAACAAAGTTATCTCAGGGCACTCAACACTTTGACACACAACCTCCACAAAGACTTGCTTTGCTGATTGGAGCAAATCCTTTAATAGTGATGATTCCAAAAAAACTAAATTTGGTTTACATCATTTAATAAATGGCGTGACATTGGCGTTACATTACAATATGTTACAAAATATGGAAAACCGAGAAAAACATTATGTATCAATGTATCAACTAGGACTGCAATTCACTGCATGTCCTTGAGCTTTAAATAATAGTTGATTGGTTGATGGAATAGCAAGAATCAAACTGTAAGGCAGATCAGATAAAAAGCATCCACTTAACGACTTTGTCAAACAAAACATTAATTTCAACTTTCAGATATTTTCTGAAGCTTCAGGCCCATTCTGTCTCTCATTCAGTAATTAACATTCATGCTGCAAAAGCTTGAAACAACAGAGTGCCGTCTGTTCCAACCATTCAGTTAGCTGGGAGCCAAATGTTAATGCATCAGAAACTTTTTGCAATGATGCTCTTGCTTCTCATGAATCCTGTTTCACCCTCACAGGTCACACAGTCCTAAGTGAACACACACATCTGTGAGTGTCATTTGATTGGGGGCTGATCCCAGCTGATATTGCACCTCCTGGACCGGGCACCAGGATAAATAACCGTAACTTGCTTGTCTTTGGATTGTGGGAGGAAGAACGTGCAAATTCAACAAAGAAAAGCCAAGCCGGCCGATAGGTTCAAACCCAGAACCCTCTGGTGACAGTGCTAATCAGGGGGCAATTTAAAAAAATCAATTCATAAAGAAAACCATGTACAATGCACATACAATACAGGACAATCTCTACTACTACCCAGAGTTTAAAATTATTTTTCCAATCAGCTTTCAGATCTAATGTCATGGTATAGTGTGAAATCACATTGCACGGACGAATGTCTGCTGCCTCCCTGGCTGCGTCAGACAGCTGTGGAAAATAATACCACATGATGCTGCAGCTGGCGTGTTCTCTTTCTGCTCACGTCCTGCTGATCATACTCCGCTTTGAAGCTCAGTGTTGGAGACTGATGGATGCTCACACTCTGCTTCACACTCCACCTGAGTATGTGCGTGTGTGTGTGTGTGTGTGTATTTGTTTGCAGGTGTTTTCTATGCATTCATCCTCCAAGAAAACAGCAAAGAAAAGTGTCACCCTTTGTATTTACCATTATTTATTCATGATCTAAAGAATTGCATATGCATAAAAAACACTTCCATCATGATATCCCTGATAAATATAATCTACACACAGATGACAGGAACATTATTAATCCAGACAGGTTTTTTCCCTGACCTTTCCACGCTTGAATGTAAATGAGCTAACTTACAGTACAATAACTTGGTAACAAATTTGTGGGCATTTGTTGGGGACAATGTTCCTTTTTTTTTTCAAATGGTGTGGTCATAGTGTGTATTATTGGTATTTTATATGGCAAAAAATTGGACTTTTAGTTGTTTCACCTTGAGGGACATTCATTGTATCTTATCATGTCATACATCATGAATCATGCATTTCAAATGCTGATATTAAATAAGGCCATCTGGCCGTCATTATCAGACTGTGACCTTTGCAAATGGTTTATTCTGTACTTCCATTCAATTGTGACGTCCAGGCCCATTCCTATATAGACTAAAATGCCATTGAAAAAGCAATATATCACAGAGTGGTGCTATAGGACAGATGAGGAGAAGCAGTGACATTTCAGATTTCTTGTCCCATATTCTGCAGTCGCCCCCCTGAAAAACCCCCAAGTGATTTTCAGCCTGTTCCAATATTTGAAAAGGAACCACGCATGCTGGTCCTGTCTCTGTAGATGACAACTGCATTGGGGCGCTGTGACAGTCCACAGCCCATTATTCCAGTCTGAAAATGGCTCCATGCTGGGATATGCTACTGTGGAACAGTGAAAATAGCCTCAATCAGCAAAGAATGAAATGTTGAGGATTTCCTTTCAAAACTAACGGGGACCCAGAGGCCAAAAAGACAGTTGCCATGTATGCTAACATGCTACATAAAAACCCAGTGTGCACTTCAGGAAGGGCCCTGGGGATCTGAAGAATAAGGCACATTTTCTAGTAAAATACATTACTTGAATGCTGTCTGTATTTTGGTCTTTTTAATGGCTGTATGTTTAAGATGGACATAATACAAAAGAATCTCCTCTGTGCATTATCTAGTATCTCATGAAGTGTACTTATGTCTCCATCAACTAGCTTTGTTCCACTCCAACGGCACTCGTTAATTAATCCACCACGGATTAATTTATTCTATTATTGGATTCTCTCTGTTGGTGAGTATCCCAAATGTGTCTGAGCCCCTTTGCATTTCATGCGTTGGTGCAGCTCAGTGTGGCGTGTTGGAGCTGTACAGCAGAAAACAAAACAATGGTGATCCTTAACAAAAGACGGGAAAATGGGACCTGAATGTGTTGCCCTCCTCTTCTTAGGACTGCATTCCCTTCAGCAGAAACTGACAGAAGATGGATTTACTTATTATCGTGCCTGTGCATGCCAATGAGCAAGACATAGAGAATCAATAACTCCCTGAGAAGAGTGTGAGGGCCATACACATGCACGGTCAAGCCAGGTTACAAACGAGGCAATTGCCCCAGTTAAAGTAAGCAGAGAGGCCTAAGCATCTGCATTCCTTCTGCTGTATAAATTAATAGAGAGTTACTTAGGAAATTACCCCGTTAATTAACTGCAAATAGCCTCCCTTTGTTTTCTATGTTTTGCATAATAACCTCATTTCCACCTGCCAGATCTGCCTACTGTGAGCTCTGTTGAATGGGTTTCTGAACACAATTAGGTTTTAATTGTGAGTCTCAATAAAATGATCACAGTGGCTCTGCACCTTGGAGGATTTTACAGTATCATGTAAGGAATGTGCTTCTCTAAAGGTTGAAGAAGGTTGTCTTGAGACTGGTTCAAAGATTAGAGCAAGAAAGACAAACATGTCATTGTTTCCTTCAACAGTGGAGCTGCTTAGTGAGGGCCCATTGTCGCAAAGATCTTCCAGAGAGATCTGAGAGGCAGTGGGATTCAACCAGAGAAGGCTGTGATGGCAGGTTTTTCACCCTACCGTGGAGTGTGGCCATTCAGAACAGGAATAAAGACTTTGCTTTTAGCTAGATGACATGTCGTACGGCCTAAGTTACAAGAAGTGTGAGGTGGGGCTTTCTAGGGGTGAAAGTTAATAACTAACATTAGTTTTGTGTTAAGTGTGTGTGATTTAGTTAGAGATAGTTTAGAGATACAGTAGTTTGGGTACTGTTTTTCCCAGAGTCAAAAACTAATAAATGCCTCATGACAGACCTATTTCATATACACTAAACAAAAATATAAATGCAACACTTTTGTTTTTGCTCCAGTTTAACATGAGCTGAACTCAAAAAGCTAAAACTTTTTCTATGTACACAAAAGGCCTATTTCTTTCAAATATTGTTCACAAAATTGTCTAAATTGGTGTTAGTGAGAACTTCTCCTTTGCCGAGATAATCCATCCACCTCACGGGTGTGACATATCAAGCTG
>JAVQJL010020194.1:0-20494 GCA_036024295.1 Nannoperca obscura | reverse complement strand
GTGAGCAATTTGTTAATAATAAATGTCTGGTCACAGAGCAATGCAACAAAAACAAACAAACAAACAAACAAAACACGTCTTGAGTTCTGGTGCACAAAGATGAGCGTCATGTGCGACTTGGAGGGGACAGGGGGAAAAGTTCAGCAGCCCATGCAAGAGCACCACCTATCGATCCGTGTGACTGACAGACAGACAGACAGACAGACACACCGCAGCCCACCGGAAACTGATTTGAGCCACTTCAGTGAAGATCTACCGCATTAAATACACTTTATTTATAGTGCGGAATAACTCGTTTTACTCGTGTGCTTTCTGGTTCACGCGGAGACACGTTAAGGGCAGCCTTTGCAGAGAATCCAAAGTGTGTTTTTTTTTACATTGCAGCCTCTCCATGGAGCAACAATGGAGATGTTATATAAGAGCATGAAAAACAAGTTCGCCAGTAGGAATGGAAGGAGATGTGTTTTCCATTATTAACTGGTCCATTCTGAAGTGTGTGCCTGGTTAATTCCGATGTTTTGATTTGGCCGCCTGTCTGTGTGTCTGCTGGTCATTTGAAAGTGCACTGAATGAGTTTTTAGCACGTGAACACAACAGTGTACGCGTGGAAAAGCACTGAATGGTCAGAGCTTTTCCTTTGATGGAAATGATTTATTTTGGTGGTGGATGAAGCCAGAACGGAAGTGCCTTGGGGGGTCCAGGGAGATTTGAAATAGAAACCCCTCACTCGCTTTCACCTCTCTCTCTCTTTCCCTTTCTCTCCCTCCCTCCTCCCTCCTCCATCCTCCATCCTCCATCCTCCATCCTCCATCCTCCCACCACTTTGACTGGATCCCTGGCTGTGACTCTGGGCTCAGCAGCCATGTAATCCACCTCTGCCTTGCTCCAAAGGGTTATCTTACTTAAGAACTAGGCATCTATGCAAGCATTCATCTGGAAAAAAACACTGCTTCATACATCCCTGTGTGTGTGTGTGTGTGTGTGTGTGTGTGTGTGTGTGTGTGCAACAAAACACAAAACTGTGCACAGTGAATGGCGGCTGACGTCATGCAACTCCCTGTGGCTATGAGAGAGCGTTTATCTCGCTCATTTCTCGGAAAAGCTCAGCCTGCCAGATCTGACACAACAGACAAATTTAGACGAACAGTTAAAAAAAAAGAAAAAACAACCCCAAAAAAACATCCAAGACCTTGGTGGACTTGTGTTGCACACGTTGTTACCTTGTGAAAAAGCCTTCCTGCGACTTACATAACGGGTCGGATTCTCCTCCATCTCCTCTCTTCACGTCCAGCTCTCTTTGGCACAATAGAGGACGAGATTGATCTCAGAGAAATCAATAATATCACCGTGCAGCCTGATCAGTGAGGATGGAGTTGGTGACCTGTGCTCGGTGCGGGGCTGCTTTGATCTTCCTCATCGGGGGGGGGGGGGGGGCGCATCGCTTTTAAGATTAAAGTGCTGAGAGGGGGGGAAAAAAACATAGAGAAGCGAGGATGAAGAACAGGTGAAGGTTACTGTGGTCAGTTTCTCTTCCAATGATATCTACATCAGGGTGGAAGACGGGGAAAAGTTACTGCAGGCCCTGTGTGTTACCACAGGAGAGCTGGAGCCAGTGTTTCATTAACCCCTTAACACACACTTTCCAGCTCTTGCGGTTGTGGAAAGCTCCTCGTATTCCACACAGTCTGACACCACCATATTTATTCTTTATCTGCTTGTTCCAGCTTCTCATTTAAGCTGCGTGACATTCGCCCTGGTGGAAATATTCAAACCAGAGATGGCTGCACAATTTCCTCAAATGGACATTTGAGATCTTTTGTGCATCATTTTATGAAAATGAAATATGTGTTATCTTAGAAAACTGTGGGGTGTCTAGAATAATTTGAAATAATCTGAGGGTCTGGACAGTTCTTGGCTGCACAGCACGAGTTTGTAAAGAAGGACATGACCCAGCTGTGCACCAGTCGTTGTCTTGAGCACTTGTTTAGTTAAAAGAAATATCAGCAAAAATTGACAAATGTCCATTTCAAGTTCCTAGAAACTTGTTGATGAGTTGAAAGTTGATGTCTGAAGTCTGGCAAAATGCGAAATGTTTAAAATGTGAAACTGAACATTTCAAAGTTGGCTCTGAGTAATCTGAGTTGTTTCCAATGAAATCTGAACCCTTTTCTTATGAGCACCAGTTACGCTTCATTCTAAATGAAGGCTGAGGTTTGGCACCTGCAGTGTGTGAACCAGGAGGAAAATTGAGCTTTTTGCTGTCAGAAGTGCAAGAATATGACTGGATTAGAAATTACTGTTTGTGAGTAAGCCTGCCATGATGGCAGCGAGCAGGTTCGGGTTGTAGACAGCTGCTCACTCCTCTAATTAAAGATAAAAACGCCCCTGGTGGAGAATGAACTCTGCATTTCGGTCGAGGCTGATTGAAGGCATCGTGGCATTTTTCTTTCTATACTGACATGAGGGGCATGATGGTTGTTGAGGTGATGTTTGAGCACGTAATGGGATTTGTAGTTTTGTTGCTTCTCTATGTAAGAGGTTGGTCCAAATGTGCACGTGCAATAGTGGAGTCATTTTTTTCTGGTACATTCCCACAGCGATGGCCCCGTTGAGGCTCAAAGGTCAGCCATGTTGTCGGGCAATAAAAATGTGCACGTCAGCCGGGACTGTGGTAGCAGCCTTGTCTGCATGACATTACAAATGTGCTATTTTGAGAGGGAAGTGTCCTCCGAGTCCGAGGTGTGACCACACATCCTCGATGGGTGGGCTGTGCTGACTCACTGGGGTTAGTGCAAAATATGGCACAGATATGATATCATGGTCGAGACCCCCCCCCCCCACACCCTTTTTTTTTCAAATCCCTGTCTGTTCAGCGCTGACATTTCGCTCCATCACTCATCTCCCTCACTTAGCAGCTGAAAAATCGCATTTGCGTGATGCTGTTTGTTTTTGGTGAAATCCCAGATCCAGGAACCGAACCCCGGTTACCGTGCACTAAAAAGTGTTCTGCACACAGCCAGCGCAGCTGATTAAATACAAGTTGAGGCTGTTGTCTCAGCAATGCATCAGTGCTGCATAATAACGTCCTCAGCATACGTCCATATGTCGAATATAGCTACAATATGCGCTACGAGGCTGGAAGAGGGAGGGAGGTAAACGAGTATTTTCACTTCTTGTCTTCTCTTCATGCTGCTTGTTAATTACATGTAAAATACCTGAGGTTGGTGGTTGTTAAGAGGCACTGCCTGTACTATAATACTGTTCTCTGAATGTTAATTAGCTGGCTGTGAATTAAAAGATTTAAACAAACCAGCTGTGGTGGCTTCTGGGATGGAGGAATTAGTGGGGCGTGAGCGCTCCCTTTATTATGATCATTATCCTGACAAGCGCTAGTTTCTTTACATGAGCAAGGGGATCTGGCCGTCAGTTACAGCGCGTCCGCGTGAGAAGTGCAGCTTCTTGTGTCTGTGAATTAGCAACCATTTTGATCTTGTTTGTCCAAACTGATCCTGTTCCATTTTATTTTCAGCTTGTGGAAAATAAGCTTGTGTTATTTTTACTCCGTGTTGCCATGACAACACAGCCTCTTTTTTTTGGTGGATCTAGGGAAGTCAAGGAAAAGCAAATAAGGCCTCTTTTTCTAGGGACTTTTTCAAGATTCTTAACAACATATTATTAAAGTTATTGGATTATTGATCATTTTTTTAATTAATGGATTCATCTCTTCTGAAATATATATATGTTTATCTGAAAATAGTTAAAAATGACATAACTACTTTTGTCAAACAAACCATCTAAAACCCAAAGATGTTCAGTTTACAAAGATAAAAAACAGAGAAAAGCAGGAAATGCTGGAAAAACTGGATACACCAAATGTTTTGTTGGCATTTTTGCATGATAAATTACTTTTCTTTTTTGCCATTACCTGATTATCAGAATACTTTTCTGTTGATTAACTGAGTTATTGTTTTGGCTCTAATCTGAAATATTACAGAATCCTTATTCTGTGTCACTTCTTTTCTGTGGGTTTTCTGAGATTCCTGCAAAAAAGAAAATGCTAATCAAAACTACAACCCATGCACATTTTAGCACAGATACATTCACAATTTCTGAACATTTAAATATGAGATCAATTTGGTCTCTTTGTTCATGCAGTGCAGCTTTGATTCGGCTTGCTCTGTTTGCTCTGCTGAGCTTTCCAAAAAACTTAAGACAAGAATGCAGGTTGTCCAGAACAATGTCATTAGTAATGCTGAGTGGACACAGAGAAACAGATTAATATGGTCAGCAGCATAATTACAGCACAAGAACAACACTTAATCC
The DNA here is from genome assembly GCA_036024295.1 of Nannoperca obscura. Lineage (NCBI taxonomy): Eukaryota > Metazoa > Chordata > Actinopteri > Centrarchiformes > Percichthyidae > Nannoperca > Nannoperca obscura. Next base: position 16,171 of record JAVQJL010020194.1, on the reverse strand, counting down.
TGCAGCTTTCTTACATGCACGCTGGGTTCTCTGTATAATGTTGAGTCCATGGAGGTTGGGTTCATTTGAAGATAAAACAATGTCAGAAGAGACCTTGAGCTTAAAGAAAAAGAAAAGAAAGAAAGAAAAACACAATTACAGTATATTTGAAAGTAAACCCTGGTAAGAAAATATTTTCAATACACACAATATATCCATGCATGGAAAAATGTGCCAGAAAATATGCACATTATATTTTTAATAATACAATTCCACGTGGTTTGTTGTAAATCATTCATCTGCTTTATACATTTGTGAATCGAATGGTGACTTTCTGAAATGCATTTCTTTTAATGCACCTTATCAAAATGAATCAATCAGATTTAAAATAATATAGTATTTCTATTTTTACTTGGCTGGCTTGTCACTTGCTTTAATTATCAACACTTCCCCTTGCACGCTGCGAAGTAATGCCAAGTTTAAATTGATGGTAATATTCTTTCATAATGGCCGGTACGGAGGAACAAGAATGCTGCGTGTCTTAAAACAGAGAGTAAGTTCGCCAGCTCCATTAACAGCCTTTAATGTGCTGATGACTCCCCTAATGGTTCTGTCTGGCACTTTCTTCACTGAAACTAAGTAGCTGAAAAATGACCCATTGGAAAGAGAGTTATAAAGGCACCCATGTTGTCACTCCCCTCAGGATGTGTATGGCCGGCAACTCATTCAGAATGCACTAACTCCCCCTTGACCCCTAATATGTAATTTAAAGCCTGTATTTAACCGAACACAGAGCACAACAAATGAATAAACTCAGCTTGACCGGTTGATGAGCCGTGGCGTCTCCCCCGGCTCGTAGATGGGAAGCAAACAGGCAAGAGGCTGAGATGTCTGCAGACGAGCTAGTTATTGCCCAAACGTCCAATCGTCTCCTCATAGCTGTGCACTGTAGACATTGTTGTTATCAGCAGATCCTTCGCTGCTTCTGCTGGAGCACTGTGCAGCAGGACGCAGCAGATGAAAGCGTTAGCAATATGGTGGACGTCTGTCTGCAGAGGGAGAGAAGCACACATGCCAACTGTCGTAGCACGGTTCCTGGGTAGAATACAATTTTTAGTCCATATGTTTTGTGGAAATTGGCTTTACTTTCTCCCACAGACCACAATTCTGTATTTGTGAACACAATAATAATAATAATAATAATAATAATAATAATAATAGCAAAATTTACAATTTTTTCCTTTTTGTAATTTTTAAATAATTTATTTTTGCTTTTGACCTTAATAAAATCCCTTATGAAGAACAGTATTGGATCGACAACTCTTCTCTTTGCAAACTGTTACAAACTGCACATATGATGAAGGTGGCAACATACAGAAACACTTTGTTCTCACACCAAATAAAGGAATTCAATATATATTAATATAAATGTAGAAAAGGATCCCTGATTTCCTAATATGAATCTTCACTGGCCTCTGTCTTAATCTCAGTGACTACCAATCAGGTTGGAGCATTTCTGGGATTCACCAGGTAGCTCTGTGAAATAATTAACGAGCAGGTGTTCTTTTTGTTGCTCAAAACAGTTCATACAAAGTTTTTAAAAGCTGCTTGATGCTGTTGTGTGTGTGTGTGTGTGTGTGTGTTTGCGCGCAGCTATTTAACCATACAGTAACCAACAAGTGGAGCGTGTTGACAGTATTCAACAAATATCCTATGTAATAAATAATAAATGTAAACAAATATGCATTTGTTTGTTACCTTAAATGTTTTTAATTGAATTAATTTGACATTACTTGTCTTTTGGATTCCCCAAACTCCCTGTTAGACCTATTTTGAAAACAGTATGATTAAATTACATGAAATAAATAAATGAAATTAATAATACAATTTTCTGCAGTGGATGTCTGAAATATACAGAAATTTAAACTGAAATATCAGTTTAAAATCGTGTTCACAAGAAATCAGAGGTCATGAAGTGTTGATCTGATGAAACAATGTTAAAGAGGACACACAGTCTCCGGGACCCCAAAAAGAACATTAGGTTACAATGCAGAAGACATCATTTGTGCATGCTGCTTATTTTAATCAGATACAGAAAATTATAATGTACTAAAACATTTAAATAAGAGTGACTGTCATAGTGGACACGTCTTTGCATAAGCAATAGCAAATATAAAAATACATATAAGTCAAACTGGCAAAATGACTTCATTATAGAGAAAGTGAATGCATGAACGTCAGCTGTTTTGTGCAGTTCTAAATCTACAAACAGGGTCGTATGTATTGTGTTAAGCTCGCTTATTGGCAGCTCCCTCCCATGTTGGCTGTGACAGCTGATGTAGTTGTAATGGAGGTCTTGTAACAACTGTAGCCTGTCAGATTTCTCAGGGAAACACAAATGTACTCGGTGTCACTCTGTCACATTCTTAATGGGGTTTGTTAGCCCAGAAATATATTTGTAGTGAGACGCTGTCACTGTGCAACCAGCCTTGATGTTTTTTTTAAGTTAGCCGGGCCTTGTTTGTATCTTCATGCTATTTATATATTCAGTGCTGTCACTCTTTTTTTCCTCTTTAATGTTGGTGCTCTCCACAAGATGTCTCCCTCACTGATGCTCGCTGATGCTCACTGTGTGATGTTAATGGAGTTTCTGAGGTGTGCTTGTGACAAGGAGACTAAAGGTCGCTTTGGAGACCGACACTGCAGCATTGAGATGGCATGTTTCTCAATAATCTGCAGCTTTTTTTTTTCTGGTGCTAAGTCTTCCTCACCTGCTACTCGTCCTCCATCTTTTGTGTGTGGAGGAAGAGACTCTGACTTGTTAAATGTCTTCTTTATTACTCATAAATGATGTGTTGTCCAGGAAACAAATTGCTCAATCAAGAAAGACTCCTCAATTTATAGGCTTCTGCCTGTTATTGTGACTGAATGCTTATATTTCATGTTAAAAGATGCTTTTATTGGGTGTTTCCATGCTCACATTTAGTATCGGAGGAGCACCATATTGACAAAAATGTATTGTAGAGTTGTGCGTAATACTGCAACATGAATTTCACATGCAGATTTTCTTTATTTGCTGTTGAAAAAGAAACACATATGTTAAAGATTTACTTTGTTTGCATGAAAACAACCTGATTTTCCACCATTCCAACATTTTTCGCCGTCAGAAAACCAAACGCTCTACCTGGCAGCACAGTAGTTTATGTTCCAGATTTTGTTTTCTTTGAACAGTAACTACAGTGACTGTACTGAGAGGGGGAGGGGGCAGCTGTATTTTGGGTCCCTCTTTGAGCTCAAGTGATGTCCGAGCCGAGGTAAGCAGCACCATCTGTGGGGCCGTAATTACACTGCCATTTTACAGCACAGCCAGGAGGCAGCGTGCAGGCCCAGGTGTTCGTTGTGCTGGAGCTGTGCATCTCTGTACTCTTAAACCTCCAAATATACTCAACGAGGCACTGCACACACACACACACACACACAAATGAGAGCAGGCACCTTGAATCCATGCTCAGTTAACTTAACATTTCAAAAGGTTTTGTATTCAATAGGCCACATTACAATATAGACACATTACAGTAGGAGAAGGACAGGTGTAAGTAATAAAATGATCAGTTTCCGGGTCCTGTATTGTGCATGCTGCCTTAACGTCACACTGTCATGACCTACTGGGACACACGAATAGAACAGAGCCATCATTAATGTTATTACTAACAGCCGAGCTTTTCCTGCTGTGATAAGTCAAAATGTCTGCTGTAAAAAAGACCGATTGCTTTTTTCCAAAATCATTCCATATGTATTATATAATGCACCATACTTAGTCCCACAATTGAGTTAAATAAAAGTAGTATCCAAATTTCTGCTAATGATTCCAATGCTCCACATTTTATAGATGCAAAAATTACAGGTGGGTGACTCCAGACAAACAATGTTGATTTATAAGTATCCAAAATCTTGTTTAACTGCTCACAATTGTAAACCAGGGTTCGTCAACTGGCGGTCCCCCAGACCACATACAGCCCACCAAAGCTTCCCATCCAGCCTGAAGAATTTAAATTAATTCAGAAAATGACATAAGTAAAAAAATGTGCTACAATTTTCAGGATAGCAGCAGAATGGTGTAGTGGTTAGCACTGTCGCCTCATAGCCAGAGGTTCTTGGTTTGAACTCACCAGCTAGCGGCAAGCAGGATGGGTGACGCTGAAACGCAATCTTTAATTCTTTCATGAATGCAATGCGGCTCGTGCTATATTGTCATGCAAGAATGAAGACAAACTTATAGCTCTCATTTAACGTTTCCTTAAATGTTTTAAACATGATTTAATATAACATTTCCTTTTATTTATTTATACATTTTCACACATTTCTGGTGTAACTGACAAACATTTCAAAAGGCTTTTCTTCTTGCTTCTTGCAAGCATTTTCCACCAATCAGGACATTGGTAGCACAAAAACCAGTTAATATGTCCTGCCAATCAGGACTGCATTCTGCAATTGCGTTTCTAGTTATCTTTGCGGGTATCTTTTCACAATTACATTAATTATGTAAAATTTGGTGATTGGGGGTTTGATTCCCAGTCAGGCACCAGTGTGGGCCCTTAGGCAAAGGCCTCAAATCTAATGAGTCGAAGTCACACCAGGCCTCAAAGTGGGACACACCTCTGAAGGTGGTTGAGAATGACCATGCCTGTGGGACTTCAGAAAGACTGACAAACTAGTGATGGCAAACTAACCAGATCTAATAGTGGTGGACAAACAGCAGAAGAAAGCAGTAGTAATAGATGTAGCAATCATGAAGTGAAAGAAAGATACTGGGCAGGACCCTCAAACTCCCAGACTTCTGGTAGAGGACCCGAGTTTGAGGAGGAATAGATCGCCAGCAGGGCAGAGTGGGGACTTTTGAAAATATATATGTACATTTGAAAGTCCAGCTCCCACATTGTCCACTTTTAAAAATGCTGTCCCTTGGAAGACAGATTCTGTGTTACTCTTCCTGAGATTTCTTTTTTTTTTTTAGGTTTTTTGAAGAATTTTTCCATATCTGAATCGAGGGTCTAATAGATAAAGCACAGAGGGTGTTGACTGTAGGCCTACAGATTGTGAAGCCCCTTGAGGAAAATTTGTAATTTGTGATATTGGGCTATATAAATAAAATTGACATGACTATTGAGTCATCGAACAAAGAAATTATTTCGATCACAAACTATAAGTAAAAATCTTATTGTTTATTTAAAATGAGTAAATTGACCAATTTGTTGATTGAAAGATAATTTACCATCACACTGATAATTGTATCATTTGTCATTTGAAAAACAATTTCTAGTTTCAGCCTCTCAAAAGTGATTTTCTAATGGAATATCTTCAGGTTTTCAATTGTTGGTTGGGCAAAACATGAAATTTTGACTAACCTCGGACCTCGAGTGATTGTGATGTGATCTTAAAGACTAAAAGATTTGTCACTGAATCAAAAGAAATATAATGAACATATTATCAGATTGTCATAATAATTGTTAGTTGCAGCCCTAAATTCTATCCTGTGAATTTAAAATACAAATTAAGAGCTATGAATGTAAACATCAAAATGCTCATGCTCCCTTGTTACCGCATCCAACAAAACGTCGAACGACGTTTTACTGCAGTTAAATCAAAAAAGTGTGCTGCAAAAAGAAAAATACAGACAGACTATTGCTGAAAGTCAGTAACACCATACTAATACATCATTTCTGCTTCAAAACAATCATGTTGCTCAGATTGTTACCACAGGGCACTGGTTAATATTGTTTGCTTCAGTTTTCTAATTTAGTCAGAGAGAGGGTTGCCGTATCTTCCCCTCAAACGATGCTTGCGCCCTGTGTTTCTGTGTTCCTTCATCATTATGGCAAAGGATGGTGCTAAATATGGGGACGAGATGCTGCTTCAGTTGGTGAAGTACACCAAGCCTGCAGGCACCAGCTAACGATCCCTAAGGTGATAGAGACATTCGATCGACAGGCTGATAATGAGACAGAGAGGGAGCGAGTATGAGAGGAAGGTTCAGTGGGAACTCTTGTAAAACAGGATAAGGATGCGGCCGTCCTCGCTTGACTTTTCACTCCTGAAAAAATCAACATGGCAGCAGCTCATGTATTTTTAGATGCCCTTTTTACACAGTGCTTTGGATGCGCACACACTGCATGCAATGAATGATAAGAGTTTAAGAATGAAAGTGGCAATTGCTTTTGCAGAGTCACGCCAATGTGTGATGATAGACAGAAACAAATGCTTGGAAACATTGAAACACGGTGATAAGTAACGATGATGGCCCGAACTAGGCCCTTGGAGTAAAAGCTTTCGTTTTTTAAATTTGTTTTCCTACTTATCGATGGCACTGCAATACACTGCAAAAGAGCAGATCCAACTGCAGTGCTGTGTTTCACTGTAGCTGTGTGGGTGTAAGTCTTTTTTAAGAGTGAGAACCAGAGAAAAGACAGAGAGAGGAGGAGGAGATACAGTTTACTGCTACATCTCTGAGCATGTGTAAAAACAAACTGTGAAGTGTAGATGCAGTTTTCTCAGGTTATGAGGTTGACGGTGATAAAACTCCCTCCTGAATCCCAGTAGTTCAGTTGTTTCTTACACAGAATTGTGTAAAAAAAAACCACAACAGAGTCAGCGTGGACAAGCAGCTGCATACATCTACTGTCCATTTGCATGAGAGGGAGTGTTGTCTCTATAAAGAAGAAAGTGGATTCATTTGTTCGAGTGGAAGCAGATATTTTTAGCATGAGACAATGTAGTCAGTCAGCTGAGAAAGCTGCCCTCTGGTTTCAAAATTAAGTGAAGATAGTTGAATATTAACCCCACCAACCCCGACCACCATGGGCCCTAGTACAGGCCGTGGCCTTTCAGACCAACAACAACCTTTTGGCTGACCTTCTCACTATGCAGTCCATACACCGTGCTGTGACACATCTAGGGAGTCATGTTCAGATGTTAGCGAGGGATGACACACTGTTGGTGCTTGACATGTTTCCCATTTGAGATAAAAACACATTCCTATACTTAGTACCACCTGAAAGACTTAGTTAGAAAGCGTTTATTGCATTATTGATTCACTCACTATGACTTTTTTGTTTTTAAGTCCTGCACTTGTTTCCCTAAATTGACTCCTCCTCTTCTGTTCTCCAGGACTACACCTTGACAATGTACTTCCAGCAAGCATGGCGGGACAAGCGTCTGTCCTATTCTGAGATCGCCTACAACCTGACTCTGGATAACCGAGTGGCAGATCAGCTGTGGGTCCCCGACACCTACTTCCTCAACGACAAGAAGTCCTTCGTTCACGGCGTCACCGTCAAGAACAGGATGATCCGTCTCCATCCAGACGGCACAGTGCTTTATGGACTCAGGTAAGCCTTTTACAACTGCCCTTCCTGTTGTGTCATGACTATTAGTGGATTGATCGTGATGCATAATGAAGTAATGTGATTGTATCAGATGCATCTCGTCTGACTGAGCCTTTTTATTGAACTCTAATTGTGAATTTAAACTATTGTGGCTCTTCAGTTTCTTGCTCAGTATGACACAACTTACAGTTAAAGGACAAATCAGATTTTTTTATTTTAACAGCTGAGATCGCTAAAAACAACAAATTAAGTTGTAAAATGAAGATAAAATAAATCCCCAGGTTAGCCAAACTCATCTGAAGGAGAAACAAAAGAGAACAGCAAAAGTATTACCCAAACTGTGTGTTGTAATCATCCATCACAGTTAAGTGACTGACATCCAAACTTAAGTTTGACCAACTGTGAAAAACTGTAAAACACTAGTTTTGTGGGACCACAGTTTTCTAGCAATGAGGGACAATTGTAGACATTTTGTGCTCAACAAAAAAAAGGCTTCAGCATGACATAAAATGAATTAAGTTATAAAACACACTAATATAACACATATAAACAGGATTTAAAGAGTTAGAAAAATTTAGTGAATCAGATTGAACAGGAGAATAAAATTATAGTTACAGTGCATGTGACTGAATAGTCCCACATTTATCTTCTTATGTTTTCTGGCTTTTTCAAATTTGAGCTGTTTCCTCTGACATAATGTACAATGTGACCTCTTTGACTCCTAACACCATTCAAACTACTGAAATGATGTAATGTGTGAAAAGACCAGCATTCTTTGGTGACAGCTCAGAGAAACACGCGCCCTGGGACTGTGTGAGGTCGCTTGTAGTCTTTCCTTGGCTGCAAGCGATCACAGGCCTGAACCAGTAGTTTAGATAATGTGGTTAAACTGTTGGCTTGTTGGCAACCTGCCTGATCGTCACCGCGTTCTCACATCGCAGCACTTGCTTTTGTGAAATCACTGTTACCGTAGATTGATATTCACATCTATGAGATAAGAGCGGTTTGTTTGTTTTCATAAGGCAGAATTATCCGTTAATAGCTGTGTATAGAAGGAGGTATACGCCTTCAGGTTTTATCCTTTCAGGTCCCCTGGTGATCATCAATGCCAATAATTGATGGGTTGTAATCAATAATAAAACAGTGTGGCGCAAACAGCCGAAATGAGTCTGATTGTGCAGGACGGTTCAAACCGTCTACAAGACTTTTCTTTGTGGTGTTGGACTGTGATGCCTCCGAGGAGACTGTCATCCATAATTGATAACTCATAATCAATAATGTAGCAGTTCAATACAAACACTGAATCTGTATTTGTACTGATGCTGCGTATTTGACTTCACAGGCTAGCACGGCCCGTCCATCACTGTGCGGCTGCCTCCTCTGATCTGTCGCCTCCTCTTCTTGTGTGTGTGTGTGTGTGTGTGTGTGTGTGTGTCGCTTGTGCAAATGATCTCAGATTAATGCCCGCGTTTTAAACGATGAGATTATTGTTGCTAATTCAAGATGTTGCAGCATTCAGTCATTCTCTCTCCAGACTGAGATGCCCTTCTTGCGCAAAGACCGCTTAAAAAATTTAAGTATCTGCACTGCACCAGATTATTCATCGCTACATTTTGTTTCAACAGTCGAGAAATGTGATTTATAACGCTCTGACTCAACTATATAAACCCAACACATATTTTTGCATAACAGCCAAAAAGCATCGGAGGCTAGGAGAGGGTTGTTGTAAATTTTGAGGGTGTGCGTGCAGAAAAGATGTGGTTGTTACCTCGGATACGTTGTCCTTGTCAGTGCCGGTGCCTCCCGGCTCCTCCATTATTTGGTTCGTGGGTTTGGTCCAGGTTTTATTTGATGCTAGCAAGTCCAGACACAAGCTTCTGTCAGAGTCAGCCCGGCCAGATGCCTGTGCGCTCTGAGCAGTCTGACACATACCTGTAGAGACGGGCCGGCTGGTTGCAACAGCAGGGCTTTAGTGGATGTGGAGGAGATGGCTAACTGAGAGGAGACTCAGAGTCCTCATCGGGAAAACAGGTTGTATGTGGACACCAGGGTGTCTGAGTGCAGGACTGTGTCATCATCTGTTTGGCTATGAATTCATTTTAGTCATTATCATCGGTGTAAGTGTCAGCAGTATTTATATCCTTTAGTTAAGTAAAGTTAGCAATACCACAATGTAGGAATACTCTGTTACAACTACAAGTCCTGCATTATCAGTACAATGTCCTCAATAAGTACTCCAAAATTATAATATCCTATACTATACTACTGTATACTGCTATACTAGTAATACTATCCTGCAGAAGGACCTCTGTGAGAGTTATATATTATATCATTATAACATCATTATCATTTATTGTTATTACTGACGCATAAACATGTAAGCAGCCTTTTATTGTTGTGTTTGGTAGATGTGGAGCTAATGTCATATACTGTATGTACTGTGTCTATAGAATTTGCAAAAGATATTATAAACTGTAATTTGTAAAGTAATGATAGCAAATACAGCTGTCAAATCATGTGGTTGAGTAAAACGTAGCACAAAATAAAAATAGTCAAGTAAAGTGGAAGTACCTTAAAATAATTTCCACTGCTGAAGGTCAATTTATATTACAGTTCTAACCATACATTTATTTCTATTTGCAGCATTAAAATTTTAAGTTTTAAAGATGCACTTTTTCCGTTTATTTAGATTTTAGTCAGTTACTCAAGAGGAGTGTTGCGCACACTGTATAATGTCTGTATAATGTCCTCTGTGAGTCTAGAGGAGCAAATCATAGTCATAGTGATGTCATCAGGGCTCGGAGACTACAGTTTTATTACAGAAAGTCTGCGTTACAAACTTGCGACATGGAGTTTGTAAACATGGTCTAATGAAACGATGCTATCCGGTAGCATCATGGGAAATGTAGGAACTAGTGTTTTTGGAGTTTGTACTAAAAGTCAGGATATTTTGACCTCCTCTGCTTCCATTTTGACTATTATCTTTATGGAAGTGCAATATTAAATCACAGGAGTACGCATTTTATCTCAAACAAAGAGACGAGATGCTTTGTTACATATTTAGCTATAACTGCTACAAAAACTCTTGTATTCTTGTTCCAAAGCTACACAATATAAACATCCTGTGCACCCAAAAACTCAAACAAGCAATTTGGCAACAATTGGTTTTACATTTTTTTAATTACACAATAACACAATAGTTCAAAATCAATTCTCCTGCATTATTTAATTACTTGTTTGCCTCCTGTAAACTTCAAACACGAGTGAATATGTCATGCTGTAATATACAATGTTGTCTGAATCCTTACATAATAATTGGTAGAAGTAAACACATTATTGGCCTCAAAGGTGAAAGTGGATTTGTGCTGAACTAACTGAAATTAGCTAACACCGTACCTGGGGAACACCAATAGATTAGAGTCTTGTTTAGTTTGCAGGAGGCATTAGATGTATGTGTGTCTCTGTGTGTGTGTGTGTGTGTGTAGGATCTGTGTCTGTGGGTGGGTGTGTGCGAGTGGGCAAGCGTTATTTTTGGGGTGTGCGCGGCAGAGGAGGGGTGAGGGTGTTGTTTACTCCTCATTCCCTGGTTATATAGTGCATCCCCAATCGTGGCAAATCCTGCTCTTCAATTACCAGGAGGAGCAGAAAATTGCAACAGTGCTCCCAACTGTCACTTTAGAGCTCGGTTTGACTCTCGGGGAGAGGCAGTCTGATCTAATTACCCAGCCCCTGAAAAGTCTCGGCCAGTAACACATGATGCCGCCCAGGACAAGCGAGAAAAAGACTCATACAACAGAAAAAACAAACTCCACTTAGCCTTTCGTTGTCTGCACGAGGAAAGGAGGAAAAGACCGAAGACATTCGGTGCTTGACTCCTGATGCATGTCGCTCGAAATTCACAGAGAGGAATTGAGAGAAGAGCCAGAAAGAAAGAGACATGAAGGTCAGACTTCATTCAAAATGGAGAAATTGTTAGGATTCTCCCTCCCCCCTCCTCTCTCTCTCTCTCTCTGTGAATATTGAAACTCCTTTTGTGAGAGGAAATATCCTTGTGCCATGGAGACTGACGTCCTCTTTTGTCAGGGCGAGGAGTGTTCCACTCTGCAGCTCAATAGATGACATCGCATGGCCAGGAGGAGAAAGCTGCTGAGTGGAGAAAGAGAGGGATTTAAATAAGCCCTTTTTTCCCTGTCAATTCGATCACTACGAGCTTAGCATCGCCTTCAAAGTTATCCATCGCTCTCTGTCAAATTACTGATCAAGCAGGGTGGTTTGCATGTTGTGCATGTTCCGATGTGCCTGTACTTTGAAATGAAGAAACCTCTCCTTTGATTTGGCATGCTTTGGCACGCACTGGACTCTTTTTGTTGCCACTGCAGACATTTTATTTTCAAATCTGGCAACAGCGCCTGAGCAGGGAGAGACAATCCTGTGTGCCATGCTTCCTCAGCTCAACACAGGCTCTCTATCCAAAATGGAGGAAGCTTCTCCATCTTAAATTAACTTCTAACTCCATTACAGTGTCGGTGTGATAATGTGTCAGTTTAATTAAAGGATGCAGAGGTTTGTAACCTGCTTGCAAAAACCTTCTCTTTGCATTCGGTCTCTGCTGTGATGCTCCCTCGAAATGAGATTCTGTCTGGGAATTTGTGGTGGTTGTGTTATGTCCGTAAACAAGGTCATTTGGAATAAAGGTGCACAGGCTGCCTTAGGGGGGTCCACACACACACACACACACACACACAGAGAGAGCCCAAGCTGAACTGTGAGGGAACATGCACAGGAGAAAAAACAAAAAAACAAAACAGCCTTTTTTTAGTGCTCCATGTCCTATTAGCTCCGACGCAGAGCAAACGTAGCGTGTTTGAATCTGCGTGATCTGTTAGAGCGTGGCCTCTCCTCCGGCAGGTTGGGATGAGAGAGAGAGAGGACCGGCCCTGATGTTGATGAAGAGCAAACAAGCCAGTGCTTCATGATCACTGCTGCTGCTGCTGCTGCTGCTGCTGCAGAGGTCCACGGCAGACTCTCGCTGCAGCGGAGAGGACGAGGAGGAGGCGGAGGAGGAGGAGGAGAGGCGAAGACGGGGAGGGAATCCTGCAGAGAAATCCTCATCCGTCTCCCCTCCTCTCTCATTATTAGCTGTTTATTAATTGTTAGCGTGGGTTTTGGACATGCTAGCTGGGCCAGGGGATGCAGAAGCAGCTCTTGATCAGTGATGCGGAGTCTCAGACAAAAAAGCTTCAAGACTTCTGCTGATGATGTAGGTGGGCTATAAATAGGCTGTTATTTTTACCCCTGCCATTTTGGCCTCATTTCCACTTTTCCCCTGCGCTTCCTCCGCCACCGTGATGATTTAGTGGTGGTGATGGAGAGTGATGAGTGACTGGCTGGTGAGCACAACATCCCAGTAAGTTGTGGGCATAAAAGGGGTAAACTAGGACAGAAATAAGACTCCTGTGTTAATCCCCCAGTGCACCATGGCCCTGCTAACTGGCTCTTATATAAGAGCCCAGAGAGCAAGAAAAAAGAGGCAGAGAGAGAGAGAGAGAGCCCAAGTGTGTGAGAAAGACTGTGTGTCTCTACATCTCAGGCTGATCCCAGGGGAACTGCGAGTCTTATGTAGAAGGATTTCAAATAAACTTTGGCTCTTAATTATTAAAGACAAAGCACTCTTCAAGATAAGTTTGTAGTTACGAGGAAGTTAAGAGAGGAAAGACATTGTGATTTAGTTTTTACTGCTAGAGTTTATTCTTATTTGCTGAGCAGGGAAGAGTTTAGAAACATTTCAGGAACAACACTTTCCCCCAAAATATACATCTCAGCAAAGCAGGGGTGGACCATATGACAATATACCATCAGACGATGTCTGTAAATATAACTGAAGTCTATTTACCAAATGTGTTTACCGTCAGAGATTTGGCATATGGCAGCTCTCCCTTTAATATCATTGCAGTTGTGTGCATTGTTGAAAATTACTTAGCACGAATGATACTCTAAATACTGGATGTTATATATGATTTTTGCAACAATTTCATGAAGTATTTAATTTGCTGGATTAAGCAAAAACAGACACTTCTGCCTGGTTGTTTGATAGATAAAAAGGTATTTAAATGATTTTCTAGAAAACACTCTATATCATCATTATATATATGGGTGCATTATAAAATTACATATATCATGATCAAATATATAATCCATATTGGCCTCCTATTACCAAGACATTTGCATCTATTCCTCCTAAAATTCAAATGTTCTTAAAACAAGTAAAAACCAATTGTTTCAAGAATTTTCTAAATTGCACAAGACAGAATAAAGCAGGTAACCATAAAAAAGAAAAACAAAAGTTAATTTGTTTTATTGTGCTAAAATTGTCTCAGAAAACAAGACAAGAATCACCTGTTAATTCTTTTTGTCTTACAGACCATTTCTCTGGTGTGTTCTGCTATTAATTATTACTGGGAATTCTCCCACAGGCTGCTAATATTATTAATTGTCACAGGATGCAATCCTAGGGGGGCGGGGGGGTGTTTGTCTTACAAGTCTAGGATGCTGGATTTAGTCCCTGTAGTTAAATTGTGTGTCCAGTCCTTCTCAGACAGCCTCGGGGGTTTGGCACTGCCGGGTGCCAGCCCGTCTCAGCTCTGGCCAACTTGTCCTGTCTAACAGGAAGTACGTCGCTCTGAGTGAACCTGTCGGACACGGCTGGCTCGCACTCGATGGATCTTTATTATAGGATTGTGTGACCAGTGGTTGAACCCTGTTCTGGTTTTATTTACTTACATATATAAAAATAAAACCAGTGCTCTATCCCAATTCCATAGTAGATGTAATAGATGTATACTCACTGTATACAGTACCAAATTAAATAGCGTACTTACAGTTAGTATGCAAGAAATAAATGTACTTTTGTACCAACATGAAATAGGCAATCAGCTATTTATTTTTTTAATTGCATTGTGGGACAATAGTGTACATTGACAGCGCTAAAACAAATCAAGCATTTTTTACTATACATGCTTTTTTGTTTATAAAATGTTGTCAAATCTGCTTGTAAATCCCACTAGTTTGTAGTATGAGCTCACAGTTCAGGTCTCAGAGGATCCCTGGATGTCTGTGGACATCTGATGGAAGATTTACTTAGTCAAAAATGTTTCAATTACTACAAAAATGTAGTCATTCGTTCATTCAACCTTTATTTATACCGGATGATCCAATGAGAGCAATGTATTCTCTTTTTTACTGCCGCCCTGTGTACACAGGACAATAAAAGCAAAAGCAATCCAACATTTAGACTTTAAAACTTAAAAAAATGCAAAAAAAAAGAGATGAGGATAAAATGGTGAAAGGGTAAAATAAAAGACATCAAAGCAGCAATAAATAGGGACGGTTATTTTATAGCTTTGTAGGAAGGCATCAGGAGCTGTGACCCAGTGGAGAGCACAGAAGAGAGAGGTTATGATATACAAGGGTGGAAATGTTGAAGGAAAGCATTGTGAGCTAGTTGCAGGGATCAGCAGGAGGTTTCTTCTGGGACCCTCAAACCAGGAATTTAAAAAAAAGGGCAGAGAGAGCAAAGTCGATTACTTGCATGTATTATACTCAGTCTTTGTCGTTTATTTTTACAATTACAACAAACCTCTGCAAGGATCTGACGTATCTGAAGACATTTTACATCTAAACCTGTGTTCAGAGGAATTATTCCACATCAGGTGCCCCTGTCATCCTCCTGCTTTGATGTGCACGTCGTACTCTGTAGTGAAGGTCAAATGAAATGCACCGGGCTGCTCGTGGCTGCCATCGGCCTGCTCTTTGATGAATCCTATATTTTCCATCCCACTCTGTGTGTAGGATCACCACAACTGCGGCCTGCATGATGGACCTGCGCCGCTACCCTCTAGATGAGCAAAACTGCACCCTGGAGATCGAAAGCTGTAAGTACCGTCGCCCCTGACAACCAGCTCTCACGCCCACTCGTAGACGTAGAATTAAACAGATCCCACGTACTCATGCAGCTCGGCCGGCCCAGTGGAGGAAAGGCAGGTAGAGGGAAGGTTAAGACGGCATGTAAAATGCTGAGAAAGGCTGATGGAATATTAAGAGATATGCATCAAGAAGAGGAACATCACTAATGGCTCACTGACTGATAACATCCAGCCTAATTAATTCAACCGCAGCTGCAGTTGCTTCCCAAGGCGTGGAGCAGCCTGATTAGGTCCAGTGTTTCAGGGATGTGCTGATAGTGGATGTTATGTGCCGCTTCCTCCTGAAAACTGCCTCCATGTTTGTACAGTACAAAGAGCTCATTTCACATGGAGTTTGTAATTGTACGTGATCCGGCGTTCTCGAGTCGAGGGGGGGACGGAGGGAGGGAGCGCAGAGGAACATGAGAGGGAAAGACGAGGTCCTCTGCGTGTTTTATCTGGGTCCCCGGAGAAAAGGATTATGGGGCTGGGATGTGGTGTAGGGCTCAGTCTTTCCGGGTTTGATCACACCATTGCCAGCAGCGTGAAGCGCGGCAGAAAAACAGCGCGGGTCAGAACCGCCTCTCGCTGCTCCTCTCCCATTATGCTCGCCATCTCTCTCCTCATCACTCACTCTTTCTGTTTCTCATCTCCTTTCTTTGCAGTCTCATCCTCCTCTCTTTTTTTCTCTCCCAGCCTTTTTATCTCTCTCTCCATCACTCATACGCTCTTTTTTTTCCTCCTCCTCCTCCTCCTCCCCCTCCTCCTCCTCCTCCTCCTCCTCCTCTCTCAGTCAGTCCAACACAAACTTCACACACACACACACCCACACACACACACACCCACAGC